>JANHGC010004395.1:99550-110289 GCA_027560395.1 Boaedon fuliginosus | reverse complement strand
CTCCCCGCGGAGATTAGAACCATCCCCAGCTTGCCTATGTTCCGCAAGGCACTGAAGACCCGGCTTTGCCGGCAAGCATGGACTTAACATCCTGTCCTTCCCTCCCCCATGTATGATTGAGTGAGTGTGTTTTTGATTTTACTGTATAGGCCTTGATATTTTTATTGTATTGTTCGCCGCCTCGAGTTCCCCGAATGGGTGAATGAATGAATGAATGAATGAATAAATGAATGAATGAATAAATAAATAAATAAATAAATAAATAAATAAATAAATAAAGAAGAAGAGGAAGAGGAAGAGGAGGAGGACGAGGACGAGGAGGAAGAGGAAGAGGAAGAAGTCTGCCTAGTTTACAGAGACAGAATCAAAGTTCCATTTTTTTTTTCATGGCAAATACAAAATCTGGAAGCAATTTCAAACTAGAGACAAAATCAAAGTTATTATCTTGGATAAAAGAATCATTTTAATCATCTCAGCTTCTTCTTTCTGTTCGGAATAATATATCATTTGTTCTCATATTTTCAAATTTAATCCATAATATTTTACCAACTTTAGAATATTATTCAGCATTACTTAAAGAACTAGCAGACCTGCGTATACATACATATTCATTTTATACATACAAAACTAACTTAAAGCTTTCTATCAGTAGATCTTGCCCTCTCTCTCTTAAAACATTAGATAGGTATCAGAACCTGAATTGGACAATTCCTGTGGCCAATCCGCCCCAGCTGACTCGCCGCAGCCAACTTGCCACAGGACAACTCACTTCAGCCAACTCACCATGGGACAAACCACCATTGGAAATTCAATGCAGAATAACTCAAGAGAGGGAAAAGTAAATTGGAGTGGACCTTGTCTTGCTTTAATTTGGAACCTTCCCAAGTTAGAAGTCTTCAAGGCTAACATAAGCCAGAGCGTGGAGTCCTAGCAATGTTGAATTGTCCTGTGGCGAGTTGGCCACAACAAGTTGTCTTGCAGTGAGTTGGCCATGGCAAGTTGGCTGTGGCAAGTTATCCTAGACCCTATTAGAACTCCTGACGAGGGAGGAACACTGTTTGATCTAAGTTATGCTCTACCTTCTACAGCTACATAATGAGTATCACATCCCATTTTATTAGGAGTGCCTGTATTTCAGTAGTTTTGTTTACCCATGCTCTGCTAAGTGACAATATGTAGGAAAGCAGCATGGTCCTTGGTGTTCCTTTTCATGGGACATTATAAACTTAATACCCTTCAGGAAAGCCTCTACTGTGGCTTTCCTGAAACAAGTCCAAAACATACAAAGGGCAGTAATATTAGGTTATGTGCAGATAGCAGTATTTAAATGTGTATGTTATTTAAATTGACTTGGTCCAAATGGTTAAGAATACAGTAAAATAGGGAGTTCTTTGCTTAACTTTGCTTTTTCTTTGGAATTAACATTTTTTTCACTCTCATCACTTTAAGAAACACTGGAAATGTGCATTTCCAGGAGCCCAATGAAATTATTGCGAAACATTTTCTGATCCATCATTTAAAGAAAGTTGTTTTAATGTGGGTATTGGAACTATTTTCTTCTAAAGTGGTATAGAAGCCTGTTTTAAACTAAATGACTAATCTCACCAGCAATTTCAATTACTTAATCTCTAACTGCTTGGAAAGCTCCTTAGGAAAAAATCACAGCTAGCTGTAAATAATCATTTGGTAAATTCAAAGGTTAAAATATGTGGAGAGTCTCTGTTAAGTTATCTTAAGTTGTTACTAGTGTACCATTAGAGAAGCAATTTCAAAAAGGCATTTAATAAGGTTATAAATTGTTATTTTAATTGATTTATTGCTTAAGGTTCCTGTTGCAAGAGCCAGCATTCTTTGGCTTACTGGAGAATACTGTGAACGAGTTCCGAAAATAGCCCCTGATGTTCTAAGAAAAATGGCCAAGAGCTTCACTGTGGAAGATGATCTTGTAAAGCTGCAGATTTTAAATCTTGGTGCAAAATTGTATTTAACCAACTCAAAACAGGTAAGATTAAAACACCATTGATGTGTGAAATCACATACATAACTATGTAAATAATTCATTAAATTTGACTGAATAAAACATTGAATGAATGGAACAGCCATTTATAAAATTAGAATGCTAGGTTTTTCTTTTGGGCTTTGGAAATCATAAAATTAAAGCCCACAGTTACCACTTTATTATTCAGAAACATATAACCAAAAGCAAAAACCTGGCTTTGTATTGAAACCTACCTTGATAAGTGCATTTTAATCCATGAGTTCAAATCCATGAATCCTTGCTGAGACAAATTTCTGCAAATCTTTCAAGACATTGGAAAAATTTATACTTAAATGCCAAACATTACCAAATAACCAAAAATCCTTCACATGGCAGTAACATTGATGATGGTTCATATTTAATACTCTGGTTTAGAAAGTTGGAATAATAAACAACAGTCAGAGGACCTAGTATATTCACAAGGATTCAAGAAGGAACAATGGCTTTCCCTTTTACTTCTGCTGTCGGACAGGTTTTCAGAAAAGAAGAAGTCAGTAAAAGAAAGTAATTTGCAGTGGTTTCTGGCATGTCCTGGAGAGACAGGAACAAAAAGGGCCAGTTTAGTTAGCAGTACTAAAAAAGTCATTACTAGCAACATTGGGCCTTGGCTGTTCTAATAGAAAACATCAGAATTACAGTTTTCCTCAGGGGTGATAGTGTCTCCTCTAAAAATGCACATAAATGAATAATGAAAACAATACAGTGAAACTTTGGGAGAAGTAGATTTACTGTAACTATGTGATCAGAGGTTCTTTACACCTCCCTGGGACTGTTGTCTGTATCTCCCCAAGAGATTTCACATAGGTATGCTATTTATTGGCCCAAGAGCACAAATAACTTTCATGGGCTCAGTTAGAATTCCCAGAGCCAGATCCCTAACCTAGACAATGCTTAGAGTCCTAAAGTATGGACAGTTTGGGAGGGGGGGGTGTCCTCCGTCAGCTGTTTCTGAGGATGTTCCCCATTGTAGGCTTCGCACTCAGAACCTGTCCTGCTTTAGGCACAAAATAGAGTCCACTCAGTATTTCCTGGATCCAGTGTTTTCCATAACAGAGTTTCATGTATGCACAAACAGTCAGGACATTGACAAAGTTCAAACCTTGGTTATTCAAGCAGCCATACACATTACCAATTTATACCTTAGTTGAAGAATGCATGACACTTAGTGCAGAAGTGCTTGGCACCACCTCTGTTTTTCTGGATATTCCATTGCTGCCACTAAGTTATAAGATAAGCTCTCACAAATTTTTCTACGGGCTCTTTTAAAATAAAAAAATTCTGTTGAAGCACAGATAGTTTATGAGATAGCTAAAAAGAGATAGCTAAAAAACCATTCCAGTATCTAGGTGTATGCAAATTAGTATATACAGTTGATAGAATATGATTGGATATAATAGTATTTTATAAGATACTACGGTTAGATACAATTTCTCTGAGGTGATGGAGTAGTATTACAAAAACAGTGGTCCATTGAATGAACAAAGAAGGTAGAGTATTATGCCAATGAATCTTCCCACTGTCCTTGGTTTCCAGAATCTGTTCTTAGTTCCTAATAAGCTTCTCCCAGCTTTATCAGCATTCCTTAACCTTCTAAATGTTTTTATGGCTGAACTGACAGAATTTATTATTTCTCAAGTCCTTTGCAAGGTAATTAGACAGAGGGATCTTTTTTCTTTATTCCATTTGTCCTAACTAGCACCATATTTTCCCCTGCACAGGATAGGGACATTTACAGAGAGATAATTTCTTAATTATTTGCAAGATCTTTCTTTCTGGTCTTATCACCTGTGTGTTGAATAAATTGTCAAGAGGCAGTTACTTATAAACCCTTGTAATAATTGTATGTGAAGGCCAATAATAATGTTATTTTATGTAGCTAGTATTATCTTGAATTGTCTTTTCAGTAGTAGCAAATGCAGGCTAGTTGGTAATACCAGCCTGTTTTGTCTTACTGCTTTTCTGCCATGCATTGCAAACAAAATTGAGACAGACTTGTTTGGATAGTAGTAGAAAACAATATTCAAGTAGAAGACGAGCAGCATGCTGATTTGGTGAAAGGTGCTATTTAAACATAACCACAAATCATTTTCCTCAAATTTGTTTTAAAAGCAGTGTTTCAGCAGTTGAGCCACATTCCCCTTTTACAAAGTTTGAATGTAACTGAATCAGTTGAATATCAGTAGTAAGGTGAAACTCTTGAGTTGACCTGGATTTTTGGTGATTATGTAGATGTCTTCTGCCAGGATTATTTTTGTATTTTCCAATAGCCTAAAACCCTGGAATTAGTTGATAATCTCTCACTGAAGTACTATCCAGATCCAATCTTCTTAATTATAATGGTCAGCTCAGCTCAATATAATTATTCATGGTAGTCATTTAAAAATTAACCCAGAGGTTGAAAATGTTCACTATTATCAAATACTTCAAACTTGAGAATTACATGGGTTTATACAGTAAACTAGGTTTTATTGGATTTTCACACTTCTGTTTTCAAATACACATTTCTCCATTTTAGTCATCTAGCTATATCTTTTTAGTGAGAGTGAAAATGGATGAAAAAAGATCAAAAATAAAAACATGGTTCCCAATTCAGTTTGACAGTCCATGGAACTGGCAGTCAGAACAGACATAGTAGACTTGACTTACTGTTGGTATTCCAATGTTAACAAGCACCGAAATTACAAGAGAATTTATCAAATTATCAGGAATATTAAATATTAGGATTCCTTAACAGCTCTTTGGTCTCTTTTAATGGTAGTTAAAACCAATCAGCCTCGACTGAGGAAATTATTATCTACTGCATTTGTTTAAGTGTACTGCTTAAAAATGTAGCATTTTAGGAATAATTACAGACTATCAAAACAGTAAATGTTTATGTCAAATAAATACGTTATATGAATGTCATATGAATTGTGCTTTCCCAATTTCTTTTTTGAGAAATAATACATTTATTCATAAGAATATAATTCTGTGCCATCCAAAGGTGTGACTATTGAAAAGATGTTCAAATCAAGTAATGTACATAGCTTATCACAAGCAGAATAAATATAATAATTTCTATATTTTGTGTTTAAATGATGTATTTTTATATTGTTATCAGTTGTGATTTGTAGATACCTGCCAAACCAAATATGCAATGTATACAAACTATTTGTGCATTTCTAATGGTTTTTTCTAATGCAAAAATTAAAAAGAATGCATTGAATAATTTTAGTAATTAATATTTCTACATGAAATTAAAGGATGTGGTTATGCTGTAAAAAGCTGAGGTAATATAATTTGCTTTTACATATATAAATGACCAATATTAGCCGAGGCTTTAAGCTGTGAGAGGAAAAATGGAAGAAGTCTTTTATCCTGGTTTTTAGAGGGCATCAGCAGCTTGCTTTTATGAAAAAGTAACAGCTAAATGCACTGCAAATAATTTGCAGTAATCCAGTTCAGTGATTCATGTGTCTGCTTTAATGGGTCATAATTCAGAGTAAAGTAACTGAGTGCAGTCAGAGTGCAGAGATGGCTTGTGCCAGGGACAGTATCTCTTCATAAAACACACCTCAGCAGAAGCAGTTTGCCAGCCTCCTAATACCCTCTGATGTTTTGATGTCCTGCATATTTTTCCGATTAAGTTTTGAGTGCCATGTTTTTAGTTGTATTTCCACATTCATTATTCTCACGTAGGCCCTTCAGCGGGTTTGCCATATATGATTATTTTTTTAATGATGCCTTTCTTTCCACTTCAGCAGTTTAATAATCTAGCACATGGCTGCTTCTCAGTACTCAGCATTCACCTCCCCTACGCAGAAGAGGACATGTGCTTTGGCTTCAAAATTCCATTTACTGCTTTCGAAATGCATATTCCCTATGGAACAACATTTGTTTGACATAACCATTCATTTTTATTACCTTTTTAAATATGTTTATCCAGAGTTATCAATAATCATAAATAACTTGTATTTTCTTCTTGTCCTGTTTTTCACAGACAAAATTGCTTACCCAGTACATATTAAACCTCGGCAAGTATGATCAAAGCTACGACATCAGAGACCGAACAAGATTTATTAGGCAGCTTATTGTTCCAAACGACAAGAGTGGAGCTTTAAACAAATATGCCAAAAAAATATTTCTGGTACAAAAGCCTGCCCCACTACTTGAGTCACCTTTTAAAGGTATGCCAGCTACATTTTCTATCAATGTAGATAGAGATATACATCTGTTTTATCTATTTCTATATATTTAAGTAACCAAGTGGTCAGCTTAAAAAATAGCATGCAAACAATATGATTTCAGCTTTCAGTATTTAAGAAAGTCAGAATTGTACGTTGTTTGCTAGAGTGAAATGTAATTAAAAAACAAATCAGATATGATTTAAATGTTTGTTTTCATATATGGTGTAAATTTCTGGAAAAACATAATTTGTGCTAAACGCAGTCTGTGTAGAAAATATCTTTAGCAGCTTAAGAAGATGTCTAACTTCATTTTGGAGAGTATTCATTATACTTCTGATATAGCAACATGAAACTAGAGTACCATATTCATTTTTGTTGATGTATCAGGATTACTGACGCTATTCTTCTAAACTGTTGCATAGAGAAGAATGCCATGTGGTACCTTCTCCATTGCTATTTAACTAAACATAAAAATCATAATGATAATTAGTAATTTTGTCATTTTTGTCATCTACTTCCTAAATTTTCACATACTATTTTCTATTAATCCTACTTTAAATCCTGAAAGCAGCACTCCTTCTGAAAGAAAAACTATTAACATTCTGGATGTGTTTGTGCCAAGACATGTATATGGTTTATTTAACTGTGCTGTCATTCTTAATATTCACAGTAAAGTAATTTTTAGAGAAGCTACATTTCAGATCAACACCTTTAAATACACTGACTGATTAGCTTTTTTATTGACCATTATGGGGGAGATTATTGTAATCTATGGACTGGAATCAGTTTTTTGACCTATGAAGAGCTCCTTGTTTATATTTATTCCATGACATTTGAAGTAATGTAATACCAATTACCTTTAGTCCTGATTAAAATTGCTCTTTAAGCTCATGTGTATATTTTTTATCTTTCCCACCCTCAAATAGATAGGGAGCACTTCCAACTTGGTACTTTGTCTCATACTCTGAACATGAAAGCCTCTGGCTATCTGGAATTGTCTAATTGGCCGGAAATTGCACCTGACCCATCAGTGAGAAATGTAGAAGAAGTTGGATTGGTATGTTGACTTTTCAAAATAGCATTTTATACTTTGGAAACAAGGAACTGGTTTCAAGTGTATTTTAATCATAATTGCAAAATAAGGCTTCTGCTCTAAATAATTATTTTGAAATTCTCTGCATTACTCTGCTGATGTTCAGTATGTTCTGTCTAGTATCTTACGTTTTTTTCCAATTTCACCTGCTCATGATTAATTACTTCAACCAATTCAGCTTTCCCAAATTAATTGGCAAGGTATTTTCAGATTAATAAAACATAATGGCTATTCCTAGATAATTGCAACTATTGCTGATAAATGTCATTCACTGCACATCCTAAAAAGTTCTGTTTGGTCTCTTCCCACAATTCATCAAAACAAACAAAAATGATTCTGGGAGTAGGAATGTAGAGAAGGATATATGTTGCATTATCTTATTATTTTTACTGCCATTGTTACTGTTGTTTTTAATGTTATAAAAATGCAAAATAGTATTTTCAAGGGCTTACAAAAAGCTAGATGTCTTTTATGGTTTTGATATTGCAAAGTGTGTTTTTAAACATTCCTTATTGTAATATGGCCTATAAATCTAATATAAATCTAATGATGTTATTGTTTTATAATAAATACTATTATTCTAGTATTAAATAGTAGTAAAGGATTAAGTAAAAATGCCCATATTTTTGCTCCAAATTTAGGGGGTTCATATTACTCTGTGTGTGTGTGTGTCTGTCTGTCTGTCTGTCTGTCTTTCTGTCTGTACACACACACACACACATACCCACACACAGAGTAATATATATACAAGGACCAAAAAGAAGCTGTAAAGTGTGAATAAGTATAAATATTTCTACTTCAGTCCATTCTGTCCATTTATATGAACAGGCAAAAGAACAGACTTATCTACAAGGAAAGGCAATAAAAGAAACCATTGAAAAATTTTATCCTGAGTCTGATGAAGAAGAGGAGGAAGAGGACACTAATGAAGAAAGTGATGATTCTTCTAGCAGTAGTGAAAGTGGTATGTTCTCCTGCAGGCTCTGCCTCAGCCGACTCCCAGAATTTGGCCTACTCATTTCTTCTCTCCCAGGGCACTTTCTTTCTCCTCCTTTTCAATTTCTTCTTCTGCATACAATTTATTTTCTCATTACTTTACTTGATACTCATGCCATTTCTTTCTTACCTTTGCCATCATATAGAGCTTGATAGAAGCCTTTTAGTGTATGAAGGTGCCAGCTAAAGCAGCAGCTTAAGTCTTTTAGAACAAAAACAAAAATGTGTCATTGCAGCTGTGTGTAGTGGGAGAACAGAACAAGGAGAGGGCTTTTTAAAGAAAAAGATGGGGGATGCTTAGGGATGTAGAGCTTTGAACCTAAAAGCAGTACTCTATTAGCAATGCTACTGGATATCATCCAGTTATATTACAGGTGAATGATTCCAGCTTATAAGTAATGGTAGTAGTTGTGTCAACTGGTATAATAGGCAATAAGATATATAAATGCGTCCAACATTTTTACACTCTTTCATTTATTTTAATCACACTTTTATTTCATATATTCAAAATTAAATAAAATTATTGCTCCTATATACTTATACACAGAGACACTTGTTTTAGGCAATTTGATTACAGGTAGTCTACAAGCTACTTTAAGATTTTAAGTAAAAACTGGCATGTACATAAATTTCAAATAATCTTAAATCTCCCTAGTTCCATTTTCACATTGTGATGATGGAATCCTAAATTTCGGATCTCCTTTAAAACAGAAAAAGAAAAACTAACCAAAACCAATAGCAATTATGAAATCCAAGCTCTGAAGTTTGAAAATTAATCTCTTAAATGTCGTGAATTTAAGATAGAGATAAATTGAAATAATCAATGAATGGTTTGTTACTAATATGACCAAATGCTTTCATTTTCTTTTTCTCACACCTTCATTCCGATTACATCTATAATGTTATATCTGTACTGGATCCTCCCATCTAGTATTTTAATTTAATGGAATTATTGAAATACAAGTGTGTAAATAGATACACATATATAAATATAGAAAGGACACATTTTCAAATCCTGTGGGGCTAGTCCTCTGAACACTGAGAAACAAGAGAAAAATTGCTAAAGATTATTAAGGATAATGACTTGAAGCAGTGGACTGAAACTGGGAAAGCGTACCTTCAAGTTAAATATTAGAAACACTTTCCAGCTGATTAGAAACTGAATAACTTGTTTAAATTCCTGATTAAATTGTCATCACTGGATGTGTGTGCAAGAATAGATTAAATACTTAAGTTCTGAAGATGACACTATGTTAGAGCAGGAAAGTAAGGATAGAGGACATGTAGGTCATGTCTGATTTCTTTCCTTTTCCATCATCCTGCAAAAACATTATAGTCAAAAATTAAGCCTAGATTTTAAAAATACAATGTTTAAAAGCTATGAAGGCAACATTTTATGTCACTGTTTATGGTAAGATTGTATAAAGAATGCTTAAACATCATTGGAAGGTAGTGTTGGAAGCTTCTCACCTGAATTGTTCATGCATACAACTAGAAAATGAATCTGAATCTGGGGAAGGAAAGAACGAAGGGCAAGGAGATACCAGCACGGAAAGTAGCTCAAGTTCTACTGAAGATGAGAATGATAGGAAACCAAAGTCTGAACGAGGAATTCCAAGAAAAATAACAGTTTCAGAAAGGTATCTATGTACTTGTTTATAATACTAGATCACAACGTTAAAATTACACAGCCTTTTATATTTCACTACCTTCATAGTGACATTCACTTTGGAAAAAGTGCCCATTTCTGTAATTTCACATGATATATACATGTAAGTTGAGCAAACCCTTTTGTAAAAAAATCTTCTGTTACATATTTAGATGAGCAGACTATATTAACATAACCTTGGGAGGCTGTACAGTTAGCCCGCCACTTTGCGAAACACTTAGTTACCTTATATAGTAATTTTGTGAAGGATAAAATTAAACCATTCTATATATTGCCATTAGGTAACTAAGGAAATTGATTTTTCCCTAAATAATGTTATATTAAAAGGATTATGATTCAGATATTGAAGGCAAGGGCTGTGAAGAGAGACGGTCAGAAGCTGCTAAGGGAAAGGTCTTTTCAAGATTGCCTCTTACTAATAGAGTTAATGTGTATTAAAATGCCATTAAGAATTTAAGTAATTGGGGCTAATACCTTGGATTGTCTGAATCTGTTTCTTCCACTTCTGTCAGCAAGTGGCCTCGGTGGACATGATGGCCCTTTTACTCCATAGCCTGCCGCCAATGCATTGATGAGTTTGCAGCTCAGCTCAGTCGTGGCTGACAGAGCTGATTGTGGCTCAGTATGCACTGTGCTCCTTTTATTACAGACAGTAATTAAAGCAGCTCGCCCTGCCACTTCCATAACAAACACAGCATAGTAGCACACTGAACATTTTTCCTTATAAATAACCAAATTTGATCACATATTACACTTTTTTAAAGTGATTCACAATAC
>JANHGC010004395.1:61233-76133 GCA_027560395.1 Boaedon fuliginosus | reverse complement strand
CTGAAACAGCTGATTGTCGGGAGGCCGATCCAACTGACAATCAGCTGCTTGTGCTAATCAGGCTGTGCTGAAGCTGACTAGGCTTTTTGCTGTTTGCTGCAAGGAGTCAAATTGCTGGGAAGCAGAGGCTGAAGGGTGGGGGCTGGTGGGTAGGCAGGGCTTCAGTAACATTTGCTGTATAAGATGCACAGACATTTTCACCCATTTTTTTGGGGGGGAAATGCATCTTATACACCAAAAAATATGATAATTAATCTTAATTTATATAGCTGCCTACCTCACCAAAAGTACTTATGTGGTGCATACAACACACATAATGAGTGGATAAAATCACATATAGAAATGTAAAAAGTATAAAAATACTTTTAACAGCTAAATATTATAAAAAACAGAGATATAAATTTTAAGCAAAGAGAGGATAAAGATAACCAGATCCGCAATGGAACCATCTTAGTATTTCCTGGAAAGCTCCCCTGGATAACATAACCAGAAGGTCTTCCAGAATATCCAAAGCAATGGTTTTCCATTGTGATTTGAAAATGGCTTTGATAATTTTCTGCCTGTTACTAAAAATATCACAGAAACGTTTCAACTGAGAATGGTATTCAGTCTAATGAAGTAAAACAATTTCATGAAGCGCTAGCTGCACATAGAATGTAATATTGTCTGATGGGGCCAAGCTACCTATGAAATTGTCTTTGTCCCTTTTCATCAACCCATTCCATCCAGTCAGGCAGAGAAGGTATGTTGCAGACCCTGTCAGTTAAAGAATTTCAACTGGCATGATCTAAGAAGAGAGCCTTCTCTGCTGTTGCCCCCACTCTGAGGAATATTCTCACTTCAGGGGTGAGGCAGACGCCCTCCCCTCCTGGCGTTCCGAAAAGTAATTAAAACATGGTTCTGTGGCCTTGTTTGGGAAGTGCAGAGGAACATATAGCCATGGGGTTGTGGTTGATGCCCTGAGAGCCCTCCCTTTGCTTTTTAATTAATTTTAACAGTTTGCAATTATCTTTGCCTCCTTTAAAAAAATGTTGGTATACTCTTTTTACATTCTAACATTTTATTACACCTCGCTCAGAGTCCTTCTCTGAAGGAGATGGGCAATTCAGCATTGTGAAAAATGAATAAATGAATGTTCATATTTATTCAGAATTATTTAGTAGTCTATAATCACAAATTTGTTTTTTATGTATAACAGGTCAGTGCACCCTTCTTTGTGCCAATGAAATCTCATGAACTCCTTCACCGAATGAGGGGAAAAGGATTAGCAGCCAATTACCACTTTTCAAGACAGCCATGTATTTATAGTGATCAGATGGTATCTGTACAGGTGATGCTGACTAACACCACAGACCAGAAGATAGAGAATATCCACTTAAGTGAAAAAAAGCTACCAGCTGGCATGAGAATGCATGTATTTAATTCAATAGGTAATTAAATTCTTATCTTGAAACTAGTCATCATTATGTAAATTAAAAAAATACTGATTTGGATGTTTTTTAAAAATCAGTGTATTTATCAAGTTAGTTCATGATTTAATTAGCCTTTTATATTATTGAATGTTTTATGATGCAGGACGTGAATATACTTGCAATGCCATTGCAATGTTTTGTAATCTGTGACCTGATTTATACATTTCTCTAAACAGTTTCTTTTCTGAGTAGGTATGATTAAGATGTAAGCTTGTACTACATTTTTTAGTAAGTAATCTGTATCTATAAAAGAGAGGTGGGGTGAGGATGTATGTTTGTATGCGCTGTAGACAAACTTTCAGTTCTACACCAATCTACCTCAAACTTGTCAGATAGGTAGAAAAGCATAGTAAGAAAAGCACTGTCATGTGTTTTTCAAAGGGTAGGGTGCACTGACCTGCCCCCTTTTTGACCCCTTTTGGGGGGGGCTTCAATAACAAGCAGCAATACCCTACTGAGCATGTGCAAACTAACTGAGCAACTCCCTACTGCGCATGTGCAAGCTGACTTGAGGCACCATATTCAAACCTCCGAGGAGCCATGTTTTATACATATAAATTCCAGATTTTCCCCAGCAGCGACAGGCCCAAGACACATGAAGCAGCCCACCCAGCCAAGTAAGGTCGCCTACGATGTGGGAGTGGGCGGCAGGGGCTTAAGAAGGCCTGCAAATAGCTGCAGCCCAGTGCCCCTGTCAAGCCCTGGCTGCCTTTCCTCACAGCTGCCCTGCTCTTGGCCTAGAGCTCGGCCTGCCCTTGACCCAGAGACGGGCTTGCCGGAGCAGAGATGTGGGAGGGGTGCCAGGGGCTTAAGAAGGCCCACAAAGGATGTGGGAGAATATACTTCTTTAAAAAAAACAAACCGAGCAAGGCCAAGTAATCAGCTAGTTTCATATAAAACATCACTGCAAGGTAAATAGCATAAGGTATCTGCAGGGGGCCTTATGGAAAATATGTGCCATGACACCATGATGTAAATTTTGTTTTTTACATACTTGAAAAGATATTACAATAGGAAAGATAGAATTAGCCTTTAGCACCTGTTTTGTCATTTTGGAGTCCTCATTGTTGTGAACAAATACATGCACTTAATGCTCTGGTTATACTCTCAAATGTAGTGGATCCCTGCAGTTATAATAGAAGTTTTCCTGCTTCATCCACGCCTCCCCATCCACTTTTGACATTTTTAAAATATAATTTCATTCAAAAGATATTCATGGAAGAAACTGGAGAAAGTATATTTAGAATATTTACCCATTTCTCCTGCCTCCTGTTGCTCTGAAACTACTTTGAAAAGTCACTGCTTGGCATCTGGCTTTGGATGCTGCAGAGGGAATTGAGGATTTGCAAAAAAAAAATCTTGTTTCTTACTGATTTACTAGATGGTAATGGAAGAAATTCTCTTCTTTGAGGTGTTTGAATGTTCTTTGACAAATCTGGATCTAATCATATGAAGTTCTAAAATATTGATGTTGGTGCAGAAAATGTACAACCCTCCACCCCCCGAACTATAATCTGTTAATAGATTCAGAAAAAGTAACATTAATATTGTTAGCAAACCCAAAGGTGAAGCTATCCAAAATTATCTGTAGATATGCAGACCAACTGTTCATTATGGATACTTTTCAGATAAAACAAACATTGAGAAAAAAAAATCACAGAATTTCTTTCTCAACATAATTTGTTAATCGTTTGGTTTAGGGTTTATTTTTAACAATGAAAAGCAGAAAGTCCTATTATTTCTTCTGCAAGTCTGATCTTTTTAAATAAGGTATTAAATACTATTTTTCTGTTTAAAAATGTTTTTAAAACCAATGTGACAATTTCCCCATATTTCTCTGTAATCTCCTTTTCCATATTTCATATTTCTATATTTCATTTTTAAATTGAATAGATTAATTAATTTCTTATGGTTATAAAAACATTAGTGATGTCATAATAGTATCTGATATATATCGTAGAGATACAGGCTTGCAAAATTATAAATGTATCTTGCTTTAGCTTCTCAAGGTGTTGACAGATGATTTATTCAAACTAATTTTTCTTGATAAATAAATACCATTTTAAATCTCAAAGCTAAATCAAGCAAAAGTAAAATTAAGATAGCTTCTATATATTGACATTATTTGACTATTTGCTCATATTTCTTGCTGATAACTTACTTTAGCAGATACACAGAAATATATATAGATACGGATTAGATATGGATAGGACGGTTTATCTGAAACTTATTCAGTGTTCACAACATTGTGTTTATTAGAATCCCTTGAACCTGGGAAATCTATTACCGTTCCAGTAGGAATTGACTTCTGTGATTCTACACAGGCTGCTAGTTTCCAGTTATGGTAAGTTATGCTAGAATGGAATTTCAAAAACAAATCGCTTATATTCAGTGCAAATGAATAACATTGATGTCCTATGCTACTGGAATGTTAACATAGTTGACTGGAACAATTTTAAAACAAAATGAATTATCTTTAAGGTTGATAGGTATATTCAATTTTGAGGTGCAAAAGTTCTTTCTGTCTTTATTTTTTGTCATATAATGTTTGTTTAATTTGATGATGATGTTTATTTATATCCTGCCTTTATTGCTTTTTATAAATAACTAAATGCATGAAATACCTAATACTCTTTCCTCTTCCTATTTTACCCACAACTACAACCCTGCAAGGTAGGTTGGACTGAGAGAGTGACTGGCCCAAAGCCACCCAGCCTGCCTTCATGCGTAAGGCGGGACTAAAATATACAAAGAACATTTCAGAGCCATTCTTTCAAGTGCCATCTATAATTTTTATGCCGTAATCATTACTAAATGTACAGAACATCAAGCCTTTCTGAAGAAGAATAAGAAGAACCTCTACAGTGAGTTGCTGAGTTTCACAAAGCTTTATAATGTTCTAGATCAGGGGTGTCAAATTCAAGGCCCGCAGACTGGTGCTTAGATCTAGCCACGGGGCTGCCCTGGAAACAACAAAGGACTGGCTCATGATGCCTCTGCCAGAGAAAATGGAGCTCAGGAAGGCTACCGAAACAAACTAAAAGCAAAACAAAAGGAGAAATGTTTCCCCTTTTGCATTTGATCATCCAAGAAGGAACAGGAAAGGAGAAAGGGAAAGAGAAAAGAAAAAGAAGGGAAGATGGGGAAGGAAGAAGAAAGGAGAAGGAAGAAGGAAGGAAAAAGAAGAGAAGGAAGGAAGGAGATTATAAAGAGAGGGAGGGTCTGAGGGAAGTCCTGCCTTAGCACTTGGCCACCACACGTGCCCTCGACACGAGTGATGTTGAGCTGGTCATGCCCATTCCCTCCCACGAGGTCAAACACAACCCTAATGCATCCCTCATTGAAATTGAATTAGACACCACTGTTCTAGGCAGCAAACAAATGAAGCTAACTCAGACAGATGTTACATACTTGGGGGAATTATTTCTTAAGAGTTTGTGAAAAAAAACTGCAATTACAGGTAGGACTGGACTTATGACCGCAATGTAGCTCATAAGTCATAATGATGATAAATAAGACCATCTATGTGATTGACCCAATTTTATGACTTTTTGCAGCAGTTATTAAGCAAACAACCCAATACTGAAGCAAACTAATGGTTTACTATGGATTGGTTTTCTGAGAACCAGAAGCAAATGAGGGTTTTCAGTAAAACTGTAATAAAATGTGATCGTATAACTGTGAGACTCTACAAATGTCCATATATGTGGGCCTTTTGCCAAGTGCACCATATAACTGGGGAATGGCTGTTGGAACTTTGGAACCAGTTCCTAAATACCCTCAGAGAAGTCCGTTGTAATTTTGAATAACTAAGCGACCTGTTGTAAGTTGAGAACTACCTGTGCAAGGTTAAAGCAGGCACTTGCGTATTACCTGAAAGTTGGAAATTGGAAAACGAAAGAATGTCTGGAATGTTTTTTACAGAGGACAGCAAAGTAGATGTAGGCAAAGTTTCATTTCAGTATAACAGAGGTGGAAGGGACCTTGGAAGTCTTCTAGTTAACCCCACTTCTCAACTCCCTATACCATTTCAGACAAATGGTTGTCCAATCTCTTCTTAAAAGCTTCCAGTTTTGGAAGCACCCACAACTTCTGGAGGCAAGTCGTTCCACTGATTAATTGTTCTACAGGTAACTGTCAGGAAATTTCTCCTTAGTTCTAGGTTTGTTCTCTTCTTGATCAGTTTCCATCCTTTGCTTCTTGTCCTGCTTTCAAGTATTTTGGAGAATAGGTTGACTCCCTCTTTATAGCAACCTCTTAGATTTTGGAACACTGCTCATATTACCCCTAGACCTTCTTTTCATTAAATTAGACATACCCAGTTCCAGCAACCATTCTTTATATGTTTTAATCTCCAGTCCCCTAATCATCTTTATTGCTCTTCTGTGTACTTTTTCTAGAGTCTTAACATATTTTTACATCATGGCAACCAAAATGGATGCAGTATTCCAAGTGTGGTTTTACCAAGGCATTATAGAGTGGTATTAACATTTCATGTGAATTTCACCATCTCATTCCTTCACTTTTAGTTCTGAATCCTTCCTTCCACTAGCTGTTGAAACTACCCTGTTCCATCAATGAACAAATATTCTCCTGTGGAGAAGCATCTTACTCTGAGCCATAATGAATCAACATTAATCACAGCACTTTTTGACAACATATGTACTAGAGTCATCCATACTGCTCTTGTATTAGCTACATCCAATGATGCTGGATTTCTCTAAACTTATCTTGGAGAAAGCCACCGGCAGTTAACTAGCCCATTTAGTCAACTCCATCCTATACCAGTACAAACTTATATAGAGACCTTAAGAAGGCATTCCCTTTTTAGGATAAAGGCAAACACATAACTTCTTCAACAATCAAGCTATTGCACAGATAACTTACCAAACTCTTCTCTTCCAATCTTTTATCGACCGTTTTCTTCAAATTTTCAAGAATTTCCATTTTCTTAGCATTGCTCTAAGTATTGTTCTCAGACCAGATCAAGAATAACATTTGTGTCATATCAGATAATCATCACTTAATGACCATTCTTGAAGCTGGAAATGAGATGGACTTTGGGCTTTATTGCTTATATTATTATTCCCTTTGAATGGACATTACTAATTATTATCTTGAGACATCCTTGGTGCATCACTCACACGATTTCCACTCAGGATCACATTCAACATATTAACTTACTTTGACACAACCACAGTTGATTATGACCTGCAGTTCCAGGTACCATTCCTGACCTGCCCTTCCAACATTGATTTTAGTAAGATTTCCTATCATTTCTTAGATAATATAAACACTTGCCTTCATTTTAACTGTGCTACTACAGCAGTTATGAGTCCTGCTGTTGAAATGAATGTGCAGTGCTTACCTGCTCAGGTTTCAAGAAATCCTTAGTGATAGTGTGTTTCTTTTTCAAAGATGGAAAGCTATGCATGTGATCAGTTGGTATTGCCTAATAGAAATCCTTTAAAGCAGGATTCAGTCTCTGAATCAAGTGACTTCCTGTGGATTGGAAGTTTGAGGCAATGGGCAAATGCTATTCATCTCCCTTTCCTCTAGAAATATGAAACAATAGGCCCATACAGCCTGTCATTAGCATTTACTATTGCTTGTTTTACTCATCTATTAGATGAGAAGAGAGAAATTTAAATTTCCTAGCCCAAACCATAACTTGTCCAAACAATAGATAAAGCATGTGATGAATTACAGTTGCAGCATTTTTCTAGGGTAATCACTGCTATGGAATGAATGAATGAATGAATGAATGAATGAATGAATGAATGAATGAATGAATGAATGAATGAATGAATGACTCTACATCTGTTCTTCAAGTCTTAGGAAACATAATTTAGGAAACATGATTTGGTCTTTGTTGTCAGTGGGATATTTAGTGTGAAAATGGGTGGTCATTTTAGTGATAACTTTTAGTTTTTCTCTTAGTCTTTCCACAGCCCTAAGGATCTTTGCCAATGTGTTGGCAATGTGTCAGGAGGAATCCTTATATGTATGTATTGGGATAATTTGCTGCTGTTGGCACCATGTAGATGACAGTTGTTCTGCGACTTTGAGATCACTCTCTCCCATCTTAAATTCCCAAAAAGTCTTTATCAACTTGGCAAGTTGGCGCCTTGCTTGTTCTGTTTTGCCTTTTCAGAGAAGACTGTCCTGATTTTATCTCTGAAGGGCTTTCCTCCCAGCCAGCCAGCTGTCACTTTATTTTTCTTAAATAGATTCAGTGTCATTCTTCTACTGTGATAAGCCAGCAATTATTGGTATCAGCTTACTCAGGACTTTGACAGAATTTTCCAGATATTCAACTTAAATGGCTTGACTAGACTTCTTATTTATTTATTTATTTATTTAATTTATTTATTAGATTTATACCCCACCTCTCTTCCCCAATCAAGGGGAACTTAACTTCTTAGTTACCTGGCTGGTTTTGTGCCTAAGGTAGGACTAGTCACACTGCCATAACCATTACAGATTGGTTCTCTTTAGGGGAAATAGGAGAAGTTTAAAGTGCTTTAGATGAAAGAACAGTTGAGTCACTGATCAGTAATCAGTAGTAAATCCTGCTATTATTAACAAAAGAATGGCCTAGGCTATGATAATTTTATTTTAGATAAATAAAGGTATACTTTTCCTACACCTGAAATTGTTTTACCAAGATCCAGGAATCAACAGTGCAAATGGGGAGAATTGAAGGGGGGCCATCTCTGCAATCTTAGTTTTGAAAGATAATATTTTAATATTTTTATTTTCTATAACTACCAGAACTGCTGGTTTAAAACCAGAATACTATAGGGTGGGAGGTGGCATGTTCTTCCTAGTCCACTAACAACCTCCAACATGGAACACCCATATTATGTCTCCAGGCCCATTGGCTGACCCAGTTTTAAAGCTCTTATGTAGAAACTGAAACTGTACTCATTTTTGTTTTTATTTTTTGTATTTTTTAAAATAATAAACTTTATTTTAAAAAAAAGTTCTTATGGGTGGCCAAGATGGTAGAGGCAGATCTCACTTCAAGGGCCACGATATTCCAGAGAACGGGAGCCATGGCAAAAAAAGACCTATTGGAGTGAGACAGTTCCTTGGGTGAATAGTTGAAGGCATCTCCCCCCCCCCCAAAAAAAAGTGCATAAAGGGGACAATACTGACTAAAAAATGAAAATAACTCCTACAAATAATGTGAGCTAGAATTCTATTGCAGAAGTATCCCACACCTTGTTTCTTTTTTTGTTTAAAATATTTATACATTTATTCCCATCAAACACTATATTGAAATGGTATTGAAATAAACATAAGTAGCCATTAGGCTAGGCTATATTGCTGCTGAATTCAAAGTAGCAATGTAGAAATCACCTAGCTAAGGAATTGTGGTTGTCAATGCCAAAGAACGTAGATTATATAATTGTATATCCTTATATTGAAATGTAATCCAGATTTTCCATTTTCTTTGGGACTGGAGAAGTATCACAGTGCAATACAATAACAACATTTTATAAGATTCTTGCAGATTCTAAAAGAGTATTAAAAGAAGTTTACCTTTTTTCTTTGCCTCATATAACAATATCCAGTATCAGTGCTGAGTTACTGTAAAGGTCACTATGCTATGGGTATATAGTATACTGATCTCATGTTAAATAATATAAGGCTTTAATTTTTTCATTTTTACAGACTTTGCATTTCAAGTGCCTCTTGCTCCATACAGTAATAATTCCGTTCTGACTTAAGGCCCTGAAAGCTTCAGAATTCTCTGCAGTGATGAATATAAGCAATGTAGCATAACACATTGATTTTATGCATATCATCATCTTTATGTTTTGGGAGGTCTGCTGTATTAGTGATATATAAAAACTGATTACCTTCTCCAACATTGCCTAGTAATTGTTTATTATTTTCCTATTAGACAAACAAGAAATATCAATATTCCTCAACACTAGTCTGTGAGTAACATCACTGTAAATATATTTGCTTCAGACACCAGTGGTGTTTTCATTGTAATGATTTGAACAATGTGAACCCAATGACACAACTCAAATCAAGCACAGAGTTTAGAGTTGGAGGGGTAAAAAAAATTGATTTCCTCCTGTTTTAACACATGTGGGGGGGCATGTATCTTCAAGGTATTGTTGATTCCTGGCAACTGCCTGGACTAGTCCCTGAAGTTTTCTTGGCAAGATTTCAGAAGTGGTTTGCCATTGTCTGCTTTGAAGGGCTGGGAGGATATGACTGGTCCATGAGTATGCAGCTGACTTTATGTTTAAGGTGGGCCTAGAACTCAGGGACCACTACGCCAGACTACATAATAATACCAAGAATCTGTCAAGTGCAGTGAACACAAGCTGGGCTAGAGTTCAAAAGCACTGCAAATTTATTTCATACTACGTATGCACAATCTGATCTACGGTAGTAGCCAAAGCAAATTGGCGCTAGATAAAAGTCAACGGAACTCCCAGGGGGCTGAAGATAGGTCTCTTGTGGGAGCGTAATAACTGCATTTTGACCAGTAACTGCATTTTGACCCTGTCGTCAGACTCAGCCTAGTCATCTTCCACAGAATCTGGTATCATTAGTTTTGTAATTCAAGACAAATGTGAATTAAGTAGGAATATAGAAGTATAGCTTAGCTTAATAAAAAAGGAATGGAATTCAACATTGTTGCTATAGAAATATTTTACATGTTTTTTCTGTACTTCTTCATTGAGATACATTCTTCTTAAGTGGGGCAGAAACCTAGCAGCAAAAGCAAGAAGAAAGTTCAGCAAAACACATGCTCTATATGCCCAGGCAAAGGGATTGGAAAATGGCTAATGCCTAAGTACTAAATTTATATTATAGGTTTAAATCTTCTCAGAGCTTGCTCACTTCCACCAAACTCAGTTTGATGAGACAATTGCAGCTGCCATTCCATTTCTGTAACAGAATGTGTGGATGACTTTGGTGGACAGGGAAAAGAGAGACTACCTTGGAAAGAACCAGACAAGAGAAGAGAGAGCCCCAAGGGCTTAAATGGTCACAGGAAGAAACTTAGGAAGGATCCGCCCTAATTGATTAGATGGTAAAATGATGATGGGAAGTTTGTACCTTCAGATTTGCAAGATTCTATTGATGTAGTCTTACAGTAATGTACAATTAGGTCCTCTATTTCGTGTTTGGTTTACCCAGGAGGATTGACAATTTCATCCATTCTAGAGACACAGCATCAGGTCTCTTATCATCTTTCCCTATAAGAAAGGAGAATAGGCTGCTCAGGATATTTAATAGTGAAGTACAGAAGTCACACTTTTACTCAGAAACATTTGCAGAAGTTTTTGCTGGACTGAAAGGTAATATACAGCAAACTACCTGTTTCTCTTAGCCATTCAGACCTGAACCAGTGGCCAAAAGTATACCTTGTGGTGTTCTCTGCAGCCTGCAGTTCTGTTGGCAGCCCTCTGTAGTGGTGTATTACAAAGGTAAAAGGTCTCTATGATGACTAGAAATTCTTTCCATTTTCCGAAACCACTTACATTGTATGTCACAAGTAATAGATTTTTCTCTTACACTTTCTAAACAGAGCATATGTTTTATCTACACTGGTCTTTCAAATGACTTTACATTTGTTTGGAATATTTTATGTCCACATTTCAAGGACCAAATAAATGTGGCATTCGTTTATAGTTAAGGGAAGGTTCACCGCATAAAACAATTCTGATGATAATTATTTCCTTACATTGTTTGAAAAGGGAGAACTTTGTCTTACATCAAATGTAATTGATCCTGAAGCAGTGTAATCACAATTACTCACTTTCTTAATTAGCCTGCCCAAAATCAGAAAATGGAAACCGATCGGCAGTGTTTAAATCAATAGCTTTGTAGTAAGGCCTGGGTGGGGAGGGAGATAATGCTAATGGGTAGATCAATTGGTTTAGATGCCATTCATTGACTGTGTGTTTTGCATCACAAAATCTACACTTTTAAAGTAACCAATATATTGGAGCTAGTAATTCAGGAAAAAGCAAGCTGTATAAAAAAAGAAATAATAATAATAAAACGTTTAGAATTATTTTATTAAATGGTTCCTTCTATCAATTATGGTAAAAGAGAGAAAACCTAACAGAAAGAAATAAAAATGTCTGAAAGTGTTCTTTGATAAATTCTATTTTTATTAGGTTATGCTTTGAAGAAAAATTAATTTCCCTTTAATTAAAGAATCTTAAACAATACAACATGCACCTTTACTAGAGTTAGAAAGTTGCTTATAATGCATATTCATAATAGTATGGGTTTAAAAACAACACTGCCTATTTTATTTAGTTTTAAACAGTTGGACTTTGGATGATCAGATAAATAAAAATATTTTACAATATAAAATAATGTAATTAATATTTTGGACTAAATTATGACCACACTATTTCAGTCTGTGTGAAATCCTGTGATAGATTGACATTTTTATATATTTTATAATAGAATGTTGCATTAAAGAACTATCATATTTTTCCAAGCTTTATTAGCTTCATGAATAGTATATAACAACTTGCTTTGTTAATCTCTTACTTATAAGTGAATCTTAATGTATACTTTATAAAAACCAACATATTATATAGAGCATATTCACATTCATTTGTAAAGATCAATATATTCAGTGCCATAATATAAGTTCCAGCATTGGGATAGTTTGGATCTCCAATCCTCTTGTCAAACAAAACATTAAATAATGCAAGGGAGGGTTGTCTAATATGAAAAATTACATTCCTTGCTATATTCCACTGCCTTGCACCTGTACTTAAACCCTTTGGGTAAACTATACAGCACTTAATAATATGCTAAATTTTGGGAGATCACAACATTTTTGCCATAGAAAAAGGTCCCTTAAGTTTCTTTTGTTTGTTTTTTAAATAGTTGTTTGTTTGTTTGTTTGTTTTGGATTTATAGGCTGCCCAATCCTGCAGGACTCTGGGCAGCTAACAGCATTAATAAAAAACATATAAATAAATAACATAACATAACATTAACATTAACTCTTCTGGGAGAGATAAGGTAAGTATTTAATGTAGACTTGATCTTTTGTTTAATACGTGGTGCAGGTTTTTGGAGTTATTTCAAAGCATCATTGAACGTATTTATTAATATTTTACAATCTTCTAATAAAGTTTATTTATTTACTTACTTGTTTTTCATTTTTCTGGCCCACCCAATACAAAAACTATAGATAATACCCCCAAGATAATCAAAGGTACACTGGAATGAAGTAGGATTGGCTTGAGGGGGGATGCTGTCTGGAACTCATTTATGAAATGCCAGGAGGGACAATACTGTGTAGACCTCAAGAGGAGCAAGTCTCAATGCAGGAAGCCCTGACCCGTACAGTGGTCCTAAACTCACAGCTAACAGACACGTCCTATAAGCAGCAGTGTATTTTAGCTGTCCCAGATTGCAGCTTATTTTAGTAAACATGAATACAAGCAAAATAAGTTTTCCTATCTACTTATCCTGAAGCTGTATGTTGAATGGGTCGAGCAATTTCATTTTTCTATCATTATTACTCTTTTGAAAATGTAGGCAAAAAAATAAATAATAGATTGATTTCATGCAAATTAATCAGATACTTAAACATTTTGCTATAGCTATTGCATAAGGTTTTTAAAGTATATTTATTCTACTTACAGATTAGAATCACAATTCTAAAAATAATTAACCCTAGATTTACTTCAACATATTAGTTTAGTAAAGTAATGTACTTGTGATTCATTTCAGTGTTAATTTTAATTTTAATTTTTTGTTTTTTATTTTTATCTGCTATTTATCTGCTTCATAAAAGAAGAACCACTTTTATATTTATCATTATATTTACTTTTTAGTAATCAGTATCACTTCATATTTATGAGGTCAAAGATTATCCAAACCAATAACAAATATTTGAGGTTAATTTGCATACTGGATATTAATCAAATTGATGTTTATGTTAGAAACTATTGTACTAATATTTGTAAAGGCAATAAAAGGGACTTTCCATTGATTATGGACTAATTTACTATTAGCATTCTGCAGTATAATAATACTTTCATTCATCTTTAATGCTCAAAAAGCATCCTAGTCTATTTGACAAGCATGTTATTATTTTAAATTGTCCAGCCTTTATTGTCAGCCCTGGTTGATAGCAAAAAGTAAGTTGGGTTAGAACTGGGCAACTTCTTGGATGGAGACTGCCAGAAAATTCTAAAGTTCTAGGTTTAGACCAAGATATAAAAAAAAAGCAGAAGAAAGCAAATCCGTTCCAAACAATTGTCACGATGCTACATGGACACTTCCATGCAATCACCAAAGGTTTAGCTTGGCTTGAGGCAGTCTTCATTTTTTATTATTATGGGACACCACTATATTTGCAGAATTATTGTTACTATGTTTAGTTTATGTTTTACCTTTCTTCTCAGATGTGCTTTTTTCATCCTGCACACTGAATTGTTAATGTTTTCTGATTCAATTACCTAGACCATTAATTTTATAAACACATGCCTGAATTTCCAGGTTCCCGAGCACATAAATTATGAATCAGAACTATCATGAACTCTTTATAATTACAGTTTTAACATTTCAGGTATTGATTGGTCCATATCATAAGATAAATGAAAATAGTTCCTTTGCTCTCATTGCTATTGTAGACCGTTTTGTTTGTTTCTCTTAGTGGTTCCTCACTCTTATTTTCACCTTACATTTTTCTTTTAATTATTTAAAAAGTTAAACTGTACAGTGACTTAATTTACAGGCATGGGATCATTGTGAGAAACCTTAAGATGCACTTGAATTTTTTCTTCAAGTTTGGAGAAAGGGTCTGAATCTAATCTAAGAAGGAAAAATGTAACACAGTACCTGATTGCTCTGCCTGTACCTGGATTTTTTGAAGGACCTTTTAAAATATCCGTATTAGAGAAAACAGGGAAGATTGAGAAACATAGTATGGGAAAATTATTGTGGTGTTGAATTCTCAGGATCATTTTCTACTAAAGCTTTGGTATAAATTACATTGTTA
Source organism: Boaedon fuliginosus (assembly GCA_027560395.1). Lineage (NCBI taxonomy): Eukaryota > Metazoa > Chordata > Lepidosauria > Squamata > Lamprophiidae > Boaedon > Boaedon fuliginosus. The sequence goes on along the minus strand of JANHGC010004395.1, from coordinate 61,646 downwards.
GCAATACAGAGGGAAATTAATTTTTAAAAATACTAGGAAAAGTAACAAAACTTCATTTCCATCTTGCCATTTTATCATAGGTACAATTCTGGATTCATAATATTCTTCTGCCTTGTTTCGTATTTTACCATTTTACCATTATAGGAAACAGTTGGACTTGTTGGACTGCTTTTAATCCCTATATCTTAACTTTGTTTGTGGTACCTAAAAAAATGGAATCTTATGCCAAAAAATTATTAAGGTGATGAGTAATAAACCATAAACAAGTTACCGTATTTTTCAGAGTATAAGACGCACCGGAGAATAAGATGCACATTTATTTTTGGGGACCAAAACAAGAAAAAAAAATCTTGGTGATTCACTTGCTTTCATTCATGCCCCCATTTGTGCCATTCTCTCTCTCTCTTTCTCTT
>JANHGC010004394.1:64007-82635 GCA_027560395.1 Boaedon fuliginosus | reverse complement strand
ATGACAAAGAAGACCAGCATCCATAGATGCCTGTAAGCCATGTGCAGTCCTCCCCATAGCCATGTCATGGAAATGAGGGCAAATAAGTACAAAACCAATGGGATCTCTAGAAATCATAAAAACATGAATTTATCAAATTGACATGGTTTGGAAAAATAGCTTGAATATCAACAGCCTATGAAGATATTTTAACTTATCAGTGCTTCTGTGACCATCAATCCTAACTGTGATGGCTAGGCACAGTCTTTCCCTTGCAGTATTTTGTTAGAGCTGAAGGCAGCTGACTGGGAGTTGGAGAAGAAGCCCCAAAGCTATTTGGATGGATTATTCAGCAGGTGAACTCATCCAAAAAACTGAAGGCAAGATCTATCAATCAGTGAATCAGTTCTGGTAGCAGATGATTAGGTTATATTACTATTCTCTTAAAAAAAAAAGTCCATGCAAGACACCCTCATTTATTAATTGGATAAAGCAAATTTAAACATTAAAACTTGCTGAATGAGTATATGAGTAATAAATAATCAATAATCAAAGAGTGATGAGAGAATATTAGGTTTCTATGCCCTGGAGGGAGGGAGGGAGAAAAGGAAGGAAGGAAGGGCTTTAGATGAACAAAATAGATTCCTCCATTCCATGAAAAATGGAAAGTTAAATGACATGACTGAGCTTTGGAGTTGACATTGCACTCAGAATAGTTGCCAAAGTTCTTATTTATTCAGCTAGGTACATTTAAATTTGTACAGGTATTTTGCAAAATGTCATTCTTAATACTATTCTTAAAAAACATTGAAAGGATAATTAAATATAAAAACGTAATAACTTAATTAGTTTTCAAACTCACATATTTTACTCGTAATAAATTATATATGGAACTGTGTAACAAACAGCATAGGTGCTTTTCAACAAAATAATGAAATATTGCTTGTTTTCAGTACAACTGCCATCGTAAGAATGAAACTTTGCAAATCAATCTTTTTTCCCAAACCAAGGGTAGGCTGAAGTGAAACATTGCTAAATCTTCTTGTACTGGTTCTTTCCAATGTTTGCAGCATAAAATGTGAACAGTTACCTAGTTAAACCTTTTATGTGTCTTGCCTCATAATGTCAGTTCTGAATTAGCATCTCTCCAGTTTTCAGATAGATGTTTTCCAAGGTGCTATCCATCCAGATTATTTGACTGGAACTCTTTGAATCTGGTATTTTATACACTTCTTATACCAGTTGAAATATTAATCTCCTTCTAGAGATGAGCCAATGCATATGCTTAATCCTATTCTGAACAGCTGTTTGCATGCCCTTAATTTTAACATTTTGGAAGGTTTGGCAGCTCTTTCTGTGACACAAAAGCATTTATCAAAACACGCATTGAGGCTAAGGAATCAGAGACTATCTGAATATAATGTTTTCTTTAGGATGTTTTAAAATTTAACATTTTTTATTTCCTGAAGAAATCTTTGGGGAGTAGGAATCTCTATTTTTAAGTTTCTGCATTTAATTTTCAGTTTATTCTGAGATTATACATCTATCTGGTGCAATACAAGGAAAGGAAAATAGAAAATAGATTCTGATAATCTGCAGATCAACCTGAAAAAGAACACCTGAAGCCCTAAGTCTGTCTGTTGGCTAGCATAGAAAAGAGATCAGTGGTCTAATTCCTTATTAGGCAGTCTTCCTATGTCACATTGAAAAAAAAAATGACAGGGATTTTGATTGCATGGATGGTTGTACATATCTTCAGTTAGACTTCAGATTAATAAGACTATACATATACATGAAGATAATACAGACACACTAAAATGAATTAGAGCATATTTATTTATTTATTTATTTTATTAAATTTATACCCTGCCTCATTTCCCCTGTTAGAAATATACTGTTATAAATCAAATTTATGCCAATGAACCAAGTTAAAAAGTTCACAGCAAATTTTGTCCTGTAGAATTATGTCAATAATCAGTTACAGCAGTTTTCAAGTAGTTTCACTATAAATGTACATGCAGCAAAATCCTGGGAAAAGGGTGTAAGTGATGGCAGAGTCTGTCTAATGGGACAAATTTATAAAAGCAGCATTATGCTGTTTGTGATAAAGCCCTGCCCCTTTTCAATGTGCATTGTAATCCCAAAAGGGGAAGATGGCCTTGTAGCACAACAGCATAATACTACTTTCATCCTCTTGGTAAGTGATGGAAACTAGAGATGCCTACGTTTATACATATATATTCTTTTTCCATTTCTCTTTTTAAGTGTGAATCTTGTATAGCCTCTGTATCATGAAGGAAAAGGCCATTGGTGATATATAATAATAAACTAATCAATATCCTGAAATAAGTTAGAAGACAATGCATAAAGCATTCATACGTGTATGAGAGTTTGGCTGTATTCCACTGTAATGGTGGAATCTAAGAATAAAATGGTATTGAAAAATTGAAAATATGTGGCTGTGCCTTTCAGACTGTAGTGGGCCATAGTTAATGTAGCACAAGATTTTTACAACACAATGTAAAACAGCTTTCCGTCTGCAATCTAGACTATCCCTCTCTACTGGGTTTCTGAAAAGCACTAGTTCTCAGTAAAGCTTTTGGAGATGAAGGAAGGATTAGTCTGGACTTGAGGGTGGTAAAACAGGTTGGCATTATGTTACTTTGATTATAGTTATGGGGAGCTTTCAGGAACTAAGAAACAAAGAAATCAGTGAAATAAACAAACAAACAAAGAAGGAAACATATAAACTACAATATTGAGAATCAAAAGGAAGAAAATACTGTGCCACCTTCTAATTTTATTGAAGTATAAATCTATATCTATAAAACAGAAATCTGGAAGGGATGTTTTTTGTATGTGCTCTATACAAACTTTCAGTCCTGCACCAATCTAATTCAGACTTGGCAGATAGATAGCTAAGCGTAGTAAGATCAGCACTATCAGGATCACCAAAGGGCAGGGGGCCTTTTGCCCCCTTTTTGGAGGGGCAAAGAGGACACTCTTAATGAACAAGCAGCAACCCTCTACTGAGCATGTGCCATTTTCCCTCCCTCTACTGAGCGTGTGCCATTTTCCCTCCCTCTACTGAGTGTGTTCAGTTTTCAAACTGAGGCTCCATATTCAAACTGAGGCACAATATTTTCAAACGGTGCTCAAACGGAGAAGCCCGCCCCACCAAGTAAGGTCGCCTGCGACATGTGGGAGGCGGCACCGGGGGCCTTCCCAGAGCTGGCCTGGCCCCACAGCTTGCCTAGCCTGGCCCCATAGCCGGCCTGACCTGGCCCCAAAGCCGGCCCTGGCCTGGTCCCACAGCCAGCCTGGCCTGCAAATGCTGCGACACAAATATGCTACTTTTTTTAAAAAAACACACACAAGCGAAGCTGGGTAATCAGCTAGTGTGCCAATAATAGAGAAAATGACAAGCAAGATTTAGTATTTTAGAGAACTTGCTCTGTTGTGAACACTACTAACTTAACTCTAACTATTACAGAGTTTTGAAAGTGAATATTCTATAGTAATCCAGCACGCAAAATAGAGATTTTGTGAACAATATAACATTTCATGGTCTGTCAAAATTGACATGTTTTTGGAAATGAACTGACTGATGGGTAGAAAAAAAGCAAGTACTGATATGACTCACCAGTTAGTATGAGCTTGAAATTTCAATATGAAGACTAGAACAAGATGGCAACAGGTAGTAGTAGATGGAGTGACAACTATGGGCAGAAGTTGCAATTGCCTGACATTTAATGTATAGTAAAGTTTTAACATATAACAAGAACTGAGGAAGAGAAAACAGATGAAGGAAAGAGAAAATCTGAGGGAGTTTTGGCATAATAGAGTATGAAAATTGAAAACAAATGAGAAGCAGGGAGATATTTTGGAAGTAGAGCAGGGACAGGAGTTATAAAGCCTAGTTGAATTTAACAATGAGACATTAACAAAATAATGAGATAGGTTTCTTATTGTCTGTGTACAATGTTATTTGGCAGGCCAACAAAACTAGTTGTACACAGTAGACATATATATCTAAATAAACCCATCATATTGAATTGCTTATAACAATAGATATTTAATGTGTGAGTTAATGCAATGATGGATAGATTCATATATTTTCCTAAATCTGAATATGGTTTATTTAAGTTGGTTTAGTGTTCTTGAAACAATGAAACCAATGAAACAATAGATTAATCTGTTTGTTAAACAAAATGTTTAAATAAATAATTTATTTGTTAAACAAATATTTGTTAAATAAACGAAGGTGATATTCTATATGTTACAAATTAGTATTTTAGCCTATTACAGCCTATTACATTTTTTCAACCAAAGAATCAACACACATACACACACACGCACCCCTGTACCTATCATGCTATTACTTTTTGACTGGCAATGTTATGCAATGTGAAAAAAAAAATCAGAAATAGTAAGAAAGAATATTTATTTATTTGATTTGTACCTGGTTGAAGGGAACTCGAGGCGGCTAACAATAGTTGATATAACAAAATTAATACAATGTAAAATATTAAACAAACAGTCAACAAAACATTCAAGAGGGAGAGGTAGCCAATTTCAGGCCCGCCGACAAAGCCAGGTCTTCATGGCTTTTCGGAAGGCTAACAAGGTGGGGATGGTCCTAATCTTGAGGGGAAGCTGATTCCAAAGGGCTGGCACTGCCACAGAGAAGGCTTTAGTGCAGGGACCCACCAGCTGACATTGTTTGGCTGACAGGACCCGTAGCAAACTGACTCTGTGGAATCTAACTGGGTGATGGGAGGCATAAGGTAGCAAAAGGTGGTCTCAAAGGAACCCCGCTCCTAACCCAAGTAGGGCTTTAAAAGTTGTTACTAGCACCTTGAATTGCACCCGGAAGACCACTGGCAACCCCTACAGCTTGCGGAGGATAGGTGTTATATGGGTGCACCGAGGTACACCCTCAATCACTCGCGCAGCCACATTTTGTACCAGTTGAAGTCTCTGAGTGCTCTTCAAGGGCAGCCCCATGTAGAGCACATTACAGTAGTCCAACCATGAGGTGATGAGGGCATGAGTAACTGTGAGAAGAGCCTCCCGGTCCAGGAAGGGGCGTAACTGGCGCAGCAGGTGAACCTGCGCATAGGCACCCTTGGTCACAGCTGAAAGATGGTTATCCAATTGTAGCTGAGAATCCAAGAGTACCCCTAAGTTGCGCACCTGTTCTGAGGGGAGCAATTTGTCTCCCCCCAGGCTGAATTAATGCTCTTGCTAGATTTTATATATAGGCTGATTTTAACTGCATTATTGTAATGTTGGTACTGATGAGTCAATATGAAATGCATCTATTGCTGTTTGTCTTTTAACTGTATTGTTGAAAAAAAAAAATTTTTCCTAGACTATCAAACCTGCAGATATTGCAACAGTTCGAAAACTTGCCAAGCCACCTCATCTGATTATGAGGATCATGGATTGTTGTCTATTGCTATTCCAAAAGAAAATTGATTCAGTTACCATGGATCCAGAAAGGCCTTGCTTAAAACCATCCTGGAGTGAATCATTGAAAGTAAGCAATATTTCCAAGCACTTTTAATATATATATTTAACCTATGGTCGAAATCTCATAGAATCATAGGGCTGGAAGGGACCTTGAAGGTCTTCTAGTCCAACCTCCTGCCCAAGGCAAGAGTTCTTATACTATCTCGGACTAATGGTTGTCCAATGGTACTTCTTGAAAAACTCCAGCATGTAACAAAGCCACAGCACAGTTTTAGAAGGGGGAATCCTCAGTTTTCACAATTTGCCTTCTTTAGCCAAAAACATAATATGCTAATCTAAAGTTCCTGATTTTCACCAATGTTTTGTTTTTAAGTATAAAGTCTACAGCAAAAGCATTATTTAATGAGAAGAATTTCCCTACCTTTCCTTTTCTCTTAGTCCATTTGATCCATATGTTCCATATACAATATTTGTTTTTGGATTTGATCCTCATTTATTCTGAAGTGACCAAACCACATCGATATACTTTCTTGTACTGGCTTTTTACTTTTGTATTCAATTCAGATGTATTGTCCTCTGCCTTCATAACCTTCTCTTTTCTTAATTAATAATTGCACAATATCACAAGCACCAGAAAATGTTTAGTTTTATCCCAAGCATGTACATGCTAATGTGCGCACACACACACACACACACACACACACACCCCACACACACATAAACATACTATGCCAGTGTGAATTGAATTAAGTTTTTTAAGAAGACTGCCTGGACAATTCTCTGCAGTTTTCTTGGCTAGAGTTTTCAGAAATGGTTTGCCATCTCCTCCTTCCTCGGGCTGAGAGAACATGACTGGCCCAAATTACTCAGTTGGCTTTGAGTCTGAGGCAGGACAAGAACTTGTAGTCTATCAGTTTCTAGCCTGGTGCCTTAACTATTACACCAAGCCAGCTCTCTTTAAGAAGGTAATCCACAATAATACAATTTGGGTTACTCATATATTTTATAATTAGAGTTTCTCAAATATCTTTGGTCCAATAGCATTTTACACTTCATCTGTTTGCTTGCCCTGTTTTCTTAGGCCAGTTCTTTAATCCTTCATTTCAGCCATGTTCATAATTATAAAATCTCTTCCTCATCCCACCCCACAGTTGTGGAGCTTGCTGTTCCTCAAAACCTCATTTAATAAGATCACAGATAAATAAACTGAGAATTGATACCTGAATTAGCCAGAAAATGTCTTTTGAAACATTCCATTTATTAACATTTCTTAATCCATCATTTCAGTAATGGAACTAACAATGATGTTAATGTTTTGAGACTTGTTTAAAGAGACAAGATTTTTTCATTTAGAGAGGAGATGGGCTCAGAAAACTATTATATCCGGAAATGTGGTAAAAAAGACATTAAATGTATAGCCAATGGTGCTTTGTGTTTCCCCGTTGTTCTTTTTACAGCTAATGAGTGGACCCTTTCTCCAGAGTCTCCAACAGTTTGCCAAGGATACTATCAATGAAGAGATGGTTGAATTATTGCAGCCTTATTTTCAAATGGAGGATTATACTTTTGAGAATGGCAAAAAAGTCTGTGGTAATGTGGCAGGGCTACTTTCTTGGACCCTGGCCATGGCAACATTTTACAGCATAAACAGAGATGTATTGCCTCTTAAGGTAAAATAACATGATTTTGATTCATTTCTAGTTAATGAGAAGAAAACTATTATGGACTCTTATTATCATTTCTGTTTGCACAGAATAACTACAGAGACATCAACTGTCTTATCTACTTTTAGTTTCAGAGACTTTGTAATAAATAATTTAACTATCCCTGAAAACTGATAGTTAAGTTTAATATAGGGACAAATTGAAATAAGCTCTTCAACTATACACAGTGTTGAAATAGTGCTAATTAATTAAAATGCAAAACCAGTAAAATACGCCATTTTGAAAAAGACATAGCAGTGACTTCGGCTCAGTGATATTATTAATGATGCCTTTCCTTCCTTTCTCCCTCTCTCTTCCCTCTTTATGGCTATAGTAAGCCATAGCCTGGGTGGCTTACTTTAGTTAAACAATATAAAACCCTCCTTAATTAAATTGAGAAATAGCAAGCTCAGTGGTGGATTCATACAATATCCTGACCCAGTGCCTACAGAAAGAATCAGGACCTAATGGCAGTGTTGGGGGTCATGCACATCCCAGAAAGACTTTTGTTCCAGATGGCAGAAGTAGTAATGGAGAAGGCAAGCCTGTTGAATCCTATAAGATGTCATTGTTTAATTAGCAGGACACAAGCATGCTGATCCTCCTGGATTTTCTTGAGCAGAGACAATTAGAAACAGGTAGCTCCAGAAATATTTAAACCCTATGCTATGCAGTGACAAACCAGCACTTGGATATAAAGTGATTTGGACCTGCATATGCCACCATGAAGGGATATTCTAGGCTGTAAGAATAGCAAATGTAGCTAATTACCCAATAGTCCACTCATGGATGTCTTGTTTTATCATCAAATTGTCATCTTAGTTTTTCTTTACATAGAAGATAAAAATAAAAGCAGCATTTTCTGAGATTGAACAGTTACCTGGATAGTAACTATCTACTAAATTACTTGCATCCCATCCTCCACTTTATAGAAAAATAGAAAAAAAACATGTCTACAATGACTAATTAATTGATTATGGGCCATCAAGTTATTTTCAGCTTCTAGCAATCACAAAGATAGATTTTCTCCATGACAACCTATCCCTAATCTCGTCTTTCATGTCTTTCAATGCTCCACCCATCAATCCACCTTCTTACTGGTCATTCTCTATTTCTCTTTCCTTCCACCTTTCCCAATATTAAAGTCTTTTCCAGATGGCTAGATCTTGATGTGTTGAAAAGAAGATAATTTGAACCTGGTCATTTGTGTCTTCAGTGAGAACTGGGTTGATTCCACCCGCCCTCCTTCGCTGTCCATGGTATTCTCAGGTGTCGTCCCCAACAAGAACTCAAATATGTTTTGCTTCTTGTAAAACCAACTCATTTAAAAAATAAAAATATTTTTTAGTGAACACACTGCTTCATTTTTTGTTTGTTTTTAGACTAACTTAGCGAAACAAGAAGGACGCTTGAAAATAGCCAACACAGAATTAGGGAAGGCACAATCATTGCTAGATGAGAAGCAAGCAGAGCTGGACAAAGTACAAGCCAAGTTTGATGCAGCTATGCAGGAGAAGATGGTAAACAGGATAAAATTCCAAAATTACATGTTCTTTATATTGTGCTATTATTGTATGCACTTTTCATAATAGATTAGGAAAATGCTTGCTTAGCAATTTCAGATGCTCCTTGCCCCTGCTTCCTCAGTTTTGAGATGGGATGTCAGAAAGTAGACATTGGCACTAGCTACTTTTGCATTTCCATATCCATACCACCAAGCTTCTGAGATTAATATGATACTGAAATTTCATTGAAACTCTACTTAGCACTTTAAGCAGAAATCTTAAGGCTACATTGATCATCTGCCTGTTGATCTTGGTGCCTTCAGATCTTCGCCCCATTGAAATTTCCTTTTCAATTCATTTAATCAGAGGTAGGCATGTTGCAAAGAAGCGGGGAGAGACATTAGAATGTTGTCAAATAAAGAAAATATCTAGTTTTATCTTGACTTACAGAAATGTTTCTAAGCCTCATGTAATTTTAACAAGTATTTTGGAAAGTAAAAATGGCAGATGGTTGTAGATCAGTATTTTATTTGAACATATGTCTTTTTCTGCCTGGGGTATGGAGAAAGAAACTGAAAAATAATTTTAGCTTCCAGGCAAGCTCAAAGAATTAGCAAGGAATACCTATATTAACTTGCCTTTTAGTAAGTGAATGTTTTGTGATTAGTTGCTTTGGCAGCCAAGAGACCTTGGGAGGAGGCAGTGTGTAGATAATCTAAATAACATTCTGTGAATAAGCAGGTATTTTGATTCCTTGGTTAGTGAAATTCCAAAATCCATTAAGGTTCCTAAGCTATGCATGCTCTGAATTAATTATGCCCAGTAAAAAAGTGGCAGGTTTTTTTCTTCATACCCAAATTTACAACTAGAACCTGTGCCAAATATGTTGAGGTTGACATATTTATTTTCAAGTTCCATGCTCAACCTGCACAGTTCTTGGGATGAGCCCTTGAAAAGTGTAATAAGATATATTTTCATATGTCAGGACCTCTTGAACGATGCTGAAATGTGCAGGAGAAAGATGCAGGCTGCCTCTGCCCTTATCGATGGCTTGAGTGGAGAGAAAATCCGGTGGACACAACAAAGTAAAGAGTTCCGAGCCCAGATAAATAGGTATCGTGTATGACCAATCCAATAATAGTATTCTTTTTAAAATAACGTAAAGCAGTCATAGGAAAATGGAGATCAATATCGGTCTTCAATCCATAAAGTATAACCTGTCCTTTTTTATTATTTTATCATACTGTTTATCTTTTAAAATGATTAGAAATAGATAAATTTCAGATAACTGCTGGATGTATAACAATGAAATTTTGAGTATGACTCGCTCCTTCCTTTTGATGGAGACCTAGATATGTGAGCCAAAATTTGGACCTGTCAATCTGGCTTCATTCCTCTAATTTTTTACATCTCCCCAGTCTTTAAATCAGGGCTACTAATTGCCGGGGTTATGCCAGAAATGGTAATGCTGCTTCACTGTGCCATTTAATCAGCTCACTGAAGCAAGAGGTTAGTGCAAGTACTGTAGGAGCTTTGTTCATTTCAGCAGTCAATTGTGCACATTTTGAAAAAGCTATAAACCTTCCAGCTTGGACATGAGAAGTAAAATAGTTATCAAAGTGATTTGTTTTAAGTGCCTTTTTTGAGTGAGCTTTTTTAAAAAGGTTAAAAAATGTATCTTAATGAAAGATTCCATGATTTTTCCTAGGCTTGTGGGAGATGTGTTACTTTGCACAGGCTTCCTTTCATATTGTGGCCCTTTTAATCAGATATTCCGGAATCTCTTGCTTAAAGATTTATGGGAGACAGAGATGAGATCACGAAAAATTCCTTTTACCGAAAATCTGAATATAATTTCAATGTTGGTAGATCCTCCTACGGTAGGTCTTCAGTTCTGTTAGGTTTTTTTATAGTTTTCTTAATTCTATTGATCATTTCACTATGTGGTTGGGTAAATCTATTAACACATGTTAGCGGCTTGATAAATTCTTTCTTACTAATTCTGTCTCAGTACATGTTGTCACCTAGCCAACTTTGCCCATGTGGAAAGACTCAGCAGAGTAACCACCTGGGTAAACATATTCCAGAGTATTATCAAGCTCTAGAGTAAGAAGTTCAAGAATTGCACATACATGGAAAAACGTTAGTAAAATAACAACAGAATATTCACTGCACCTCAAGAATTGTATTTAAGTCATCCTGGATTGCTTCTGGGGTGAAAATGAAGTCAGAGTACTATTATATTACAAAGGAGACAGTATTATAATGAAAGAAATTCAAACTTGTGTAATTGAAAAACCTAATACAATTTCCTAGTCAGCTGTGGAGATGCTAGTAGGTGATTGCTCTTTGGAAGGCCAGGCATTTTTATGGGGAAAATATAGTAAAAATATGTCAATGTTTGATGGGGAAATATATAGGGGTTCATATGTGGTACTGATACATAAACCACCCTTTTCCATGTCACTTCCATGTTGAGACTGTAATCCCTACAATAGGCTAGCATTAACTGCTATTTTACAATTGAATGATGGTAACAGTAACGTGTCCTGGGTAACCGGGATTCCAGAAGGACAGCATTCAGAACTTATTGTTCTTGTTGTTTGGTTCAATTTTCTTTTTCATTTTATGTCTTCTTCTACATACCTAGATCAGTGAGTGGAATCTGCAAGGGCTTCCAGGAGATGAACTCTCAGTTCAAAATGGCATCATTGTTACAAAAGCAACCAGATACCCACTTTTGATAGATCCACAAACTCAAGGGAAAACATGGATTAAGCAAAAAGAAAAGGATAATGAATTACAAGTATGTATTACAGAATTTTAATATTCCCTTCAAATTCCTGTTTATCTTCCACTCCCCATCTCAGAAAACTCAGCTACAGTAATGATTACATATGAAGGGGATAGGGGATAGTTAACCCCATTGCAGGTGCCAGACCAGATCAATATCCATCACACAAAGTGTTCCTTGGGTGAGGAGGAGCTAAACTTTTTCTCTTAACCAAGTCACTAGAAGAGATGCCCCAGGTTTGCCACTTTGGCACCCACAAAAAAGGAAGATTATCAGTGCACTAAATCAACAGTTAATAGTTAAATGTGTCATACTGTAATCTCATACATGATGGTAGTTTTTCTCTCACACTTGGGGGTGTTTATTAAATTTAAACTGTCCTCATTTGATATTTTGGGTAGTAACCCCTTCTATTTGTTTGATATCTTCCAGAAAAGATATTTTATTCATGTATTAAAAGCAAGATAATTCTACTTAGACCCATCCAACACAAAGAGTTATAATCTTTACAGAATTTTCAATTATTTTATCAATCTGAAAATACCTTAGATAATCCATCACTGTACTTTAGTGGTACAAGGCACTGGAATAAGGTCACTGATCTTAGAAAACAGGAACATTAAAAAGTTGTTTAAATTCTGGTTCAAATTTCTCAGACAGAAGTGGGTATTCCTCTAGGATTCAAAATGGAAAAATAGTAACTTGCTTCCAAGAATTGTCACAAAGTAAAATATAACTGGCAATTTAGAGAATTACTGTATGCAATCTTATATGAATCCTCACAAAGGTAATCTAGGTTCACTGAGATTTACGTCAGATTAAGCAGGCACATGATTACAATAACTTTTAAAAAATTCTAAAAACAAATGAAAATAAGAACTTTGGTCAACTATATTGCCTTTGTTTATAATCAACTATTTTTATTCCTAAGGTGACAACTTTGAATCATAAATATTTCCGTACGCACTTAGAGGATGCCCTCTCTCTGGGAAGGCCACTTTTAATAGAAGATATCAGGGAAGAATTAGATCCTGCCCTTGATAATATATTAGAAAAGAACTTCATTAAATCAGGAAGCTCTTTCAAGGTTAGCTATGTTATTCATTATATTCTGTTTTTGTTTAAGTATATGACAAATGTTCTTGGACAAACCACTTAAAGAAATTCTATAATCAAACAAACAATGAACCCTTCCCTTCTTTCTATAACCATTTTTTTCAACCTCCAAAGAACAGATAGGTCAGAAATATCTTTGACAAGAGGTTATTTGTTTCTGAATCTCTAAGGTTCTTATTTTTTCTCCCACTCCTTTCCAGTACTTCATTAGAACCCTCGTCCCATCCACCCCCATCCTGCTTAACTGCTATAAGGACAGAAATGTTTTACTAGATAATGGTATCAGCATTTCAGAGATGGTTTTTTTTAAAAAAACAAATTACTAGGCTTTTGTGTGACAGCCTTGATTCTTCTTGACAGAAGTGGCATGTTTTGTCTGAACACAACATTTAGCACCCCACTCTGGACTGGCATTTCCAATAGTTGGAAGGTTTCTTTCCATGCTCATAAATCTGTCTTCGGCCAATACTGGAGGAAGCAAAGCACAGCAATCAGGCTACTTTGCTTTGTTTTGCTTCACTTCACTGCTAAAAAAGGGTATACTGTGGGTTTAATGAGATGGCTTCATGAGATCCAAGATTTTTGTCCTACTGAAGGTATCCCTTTGTCCATGTGGAGCCATCCCTTTAATGATCTGAAGCAACCATTATGTATACAAATGGTGTTGATTCTGCTCCATCCTGTGATAGAAAACAAGAATGGTAGCTTTTATTTAACATATTCACTACTTGCACCATTTTCTCCCAGCATAATGCCATTCCACATGACCACCAATTTTCCTAGGACAGTTGATAGACATCAAATTACATTTGTCAGCAAGCTGTCTTCTTATGAAAATATATTTTACATTTCTATGGAAAATAGCGGGCAAATTCACTATCAAATTATGGCAATGAGGAAGAGAAGGGGATACTGTCAGCCTTAAACTAAGGAGTTTGGAAATTGCATATAATCGATCTGTCCAGAGCTTGCCACCCCTAATATAATTCAGTGGCAAAAGCACAATGCATTCCCTTCTTTTTTTATAATGTTATATTAAAGGCTTAAATGAATTTGTACCATGCACCATGGAGATTAACTAATTAACTACCATATGATAAGAAATCTGAAATGATTATATATTAATATCTCTACATAAATATCTCTATATAAATATATATCTATAGTTATAGCTATTAAAAATACTCAAGTAAGTATATTAGTCAGTAAATTTACAGGGTTAATTTCCTTGATTTTTGCCCATGTTGCAATACTTCCTCTTCATTTAAATATTGGGATGGAACAAGGACAATCAAGGATTTAAGAACAAAAAATATATTTTATTAGAAAATATTTAAAATATTTGTTTTACTTAGGTCCAGTTAAGAAAACTGTCCATTAAGAACTATGATGTTAAAAATATATTGAGCTGTGTGAATTTTACATACCTTCTTGAACAATATTTTTCAGCTATTAACTGTATTATTAACAATGCAGTGAAACAAGGTTATAATTTTTATTAAGGTGAAAGTTGGAGATAAAGAAGTAGATGTCATGAATACATTTAAACTTTATATTACTACAAAATTGCCCAATCCTGCCTTCACTCCTGAGATTAATGCTAAAACATCAGTAATTGATTTTACTGTTACAATGAAAGGACTTGAAAATCAGTTGTTGAAGAGAGTAATTCTCACAGAGAAACAGGTAAGATAACCTGTACAATGAGTTGTTATACATAATGAAACACTAGTGTTTCACTGAAGCTTAAATATTGATTCCAAAATTGTAGTTTGCTGTTCACTAGCAGGCAAGGTGAATTTAAGATGATGGATGAATGGTTAGCAATGAATTTTGGAACGAAGAAAATGGGCAAAATCTGTAGGATAGGAAAGGGGAAAAGATTTAGGCACAAAAGTTAAGAACATTATTTTCCCTACTCTTCCTCCCCAAAATTGATTATATTATTAGGTTAAGGTAATTACAAAGACCTTCCCACCAAAGTGACATCAGTCAGCTTAAAGGGAGGTATTTCATCAAGTGTCAAAAGTTCTTTGGAACCACCTTTCTTCATAAAGACTATTGAAGGCATTCTCAGGAGTGAATATTTTTAAGCACTCTCTCTTATGGAAAGGTGTAGAACAGCTAAGGCAAACCTAATTGGCCATTAATCAAAATAAATATATTACAAATAAGATTAGTTATCACTAAGATAAAAGGAAGATTTGGAAGGGGAAGAAAGGTCTTGTTTGCTGGTGAGCTGTTTTAGAGAGATGGCTTAATCCCAGAAATTGATTTTTTTCAAATTTTATGTGATGTCTACAACCGGAATAAACTCGAGCCGCCTCGAGTTCCCTTCGGGTGAAGAGAGGCGGGGTATAAATTTGATAAATTAAATAAATAAATAAATAAATAAGTATCCCTAGCCCAAACAAAGCTTCAGTGATGGAAGAGCACAGTCTTGCTCATCTTATTATCATCTTGTTTTAATTAGACCAGTGAATGCATAATACTGCATTCTGAAATGTGTATTCTTTAGAAAGAATCTAAAGGCTTTTAATATGAAAAGGTTTAATACTTCTGTTATGCTATTTTGGAGCCTATTAAGCCATTTTTGGTTTGCTGTTTTTAATCTTTTGTGCATTTAAATATGCTGTGTAGAGATATTATTATTTGCATTAGATTTTTACCTGTTATGCTTGGTCAAGGCCATTAGACTGTGACTCTAAACTGGGAAAATACTTGTTTTGAAGGACTTCTGTGTGTATTTATATAATAAAAAAACAAAATATGTAAAATATATAAACATATAATAGCATAATTGTAAAATAAGCAGTATGTTTTTGTGCTATTTCTGGGCAAAGCCACACATGATATTTTTACCTTTATTTGATTTTATTTAGTTATTAAAGTTATATGCTACCCAACTCACTATGAAACAATGATATGAATCCTGTTGTGGTTTTTGATACTGCACAATGCAGCAATGAAAGAAGCAGAATAGATGGAAGCATTTGCATGGGAAAAACAGCAGTAGAAAGGGGAGATTAACCTTTGTCCCCCAGATTTATGTTGCAGTTCACTTCAAAGCTATTTTCTTAAGGGTTCTTTTTAAAGTCCTATTTCCAGATTCCATTGGGGAAGTTGCTTATGGAAATAACTGTACAGGAAGAGTGATGTACCCATTTTCCACTTCTGCAGTGCACAATTTGTAAAATATAAAGTATCTAAATGAATTGTTTAGGATGTAGACTAGATTGTAGCACAGGGGTCTTCAAATATACAGTAAGTGGATTTAAAAATTGTATGCATGATTATTTAGTTTTTAAAATAATGAACATTATTGCACCAATTCCTTAAAAAATAAGACATGGAAAAAGTGAAACTTATAAATTTGGGTTGATTATTATAGGCAATTACATTTCTAAGAATGTAAGAATGTAATAGAAGACAATCTTGGATTTCTATAGAAATAGGTTTGTGAGATCTAGGAAAACCATTTATACCATGGCACATTTACAGTAGCTGCTGATTTCTGGTACCTAATGTGATCAAAAAGATCACCAAAATCCTATATGTCCTGAAACATTCAAAAGTACTTCTCTAAGAAGACAAAACTGAAGAAGTAAGCAAATCTGTGTTGTGTTATTTAATAAAGGAACTAGAAGCAGAGAGAATTAAACTCATGGAAGATGTAACCTATAATAAGAGGAAAATGAAAGAACTAGAAGATAATCTCCTTTATAAATTAACTACAACCAAAGGTATGGTGTTTATGTTTACCTACTGTTACATAAATAATATAAACTTATTTACCAGTGCATTATAATAAAATATAAATTTCTATTTTAGCTTATTGGACTAGTAATTTGAATCTAGACTGTCCCTCAGAAATTTTCTACTATATTTGAAAAAAATAGTTTTAGAGGCAAGGAAGCTTTGGTTCCCTGCAGATAAAACAATGGGTATAGCTTCTCCTGCTGTTAACAAACAACCTTAGATCAATACCAAACATACAGATCAGTTGCCTTAAATCAGCAGTTGGGATGGCATGGTAAAACAATTAATTGTTCTAGCACCCCACCTAACTGGCAATGTGTGTCAAAACTATCATGAATGGATTTGGCCATAATTATACTGAGACGTTAAGGCAAATTAAGCAATTGAACTTTACTAGGGCTGAAGAATTGTTGTTATCATTCGCTGTCTTTCCTGACTCTAAAATCCATTACTCTAAAATCTTTAATAATCTACAAAGAATGTACCTTGAGCCAGTTTGGTATTGAGTTTAAGATACTTTATTATTCATTTCATTCATTATTACTTTGAATTACATAGCTGCCCATTTCAAACGCATGACTCTATGCATCTCATTAAAGGCTTTTGATTCTGGGTTGTCAGTCCCTTTGTTTTCTTTTAGTCGTTTTCATGCTACTCTTCCCTCTGGAAGTGAAAAATCTATTCAAAATATTCTTAAACATTATTTGAAACATTTACTATGCTACTCTTTAGGTTCTTTGGTGGATGATGAATCACTGATCGGTGTTTTGAGAACCACTAAACAAACAGCTACAGAGGTATCTGAAAAACTAGAAGTTGCAGGAGAAACTGAGAAAAAAATTAACACCGCACAAGAGGAATATCGTCCTGCTGCTACACGAGGGAGCATTCTTTATTTTCTGATCACTGAAATGAGCATGGTTAATATAATGTATCAGACTTCCCTAGCCCAGTTTTTAAAACTGTTTGATCAGTCCATGGCTAGGTAAGAACACAACATTATTGTACACAGTGATGTTTTTTCTGCTTTCTCTCCAGTATTTGTTGTAACTTAGTCAATTTGCTTGCTTTGTTTGGCACCTTAGATCTGACAAGACTCCAATTCCACAGAAAAGGATCACAAATATTATTGAGTACTTGACATATGAAACTTTCACATATTCTGTTAGAGGCCTGTATGAAAATCACAAATTTCTTTTTACCTTGCTTTTGACATTAAAAATTGACCTTCAGAGGGGCCAGGTCAAACCAAAGGAATTCCAGGCACTCATTAAAGGTAATCATCTAGAATTCTATATTAATTTGATTTTATATATTTTGCATTTTAAATCATCATCACAATCTGATATGAAGATTAAACACAGCAGGCAACACCTAAAGCCATTGGATTGAATCATCAGAGCTTTGTAGTAGTCATAACCAAAAAAGTTATTCAAAGAAGAACATGTGTTTGTCACAGAAGAATGCAAACTACAAAATATGTCACCATAGATGCAAAGAGTATGAACTTAGTTTGTTTCATCCATCCATCCATCTGCAGTAATTGGTTATAATGCTATGAAACAAGAAAACTACATGTTTGTCTCACAGAATAAGTATTGAAGCAAAAATACCAGAAATACTATTTAAGTTATTATGGATACATGTTAATGTAGGGATGATTTTTGGAATGGGTTGGACAATATTCTTATGAATCTAAGTGAAACAAAGTAAAAATTAGATGACATGAGTGCTGGATGGGAAGAAGACATGAAAGCACCATCACAAGAAGTGATTTGGCAATTTGGATACCTGAGAATGAATGAGAATGAGAATTGTTTGTTGAGTGTTTTCTTCAAAGAGTCAATTTGTATCATGGAATATTGGAAAGTCCTTGGGAATATGGAGATAAGAGCCATTTTGTTACAGGAGGAAACAGAGCAGTTATAGTAAAATTTCTTGTATCCAGGGAAGAGAACAGATGTGAGAAGGAGATTCAGATTAACTCCTCCCTTAATTATGCCAGAGATAAATTAAACTAAAGAATGCCTTGAATAACCTTAACAGTATTCTGTTATTCTGCCCTACTAGTTATAAAGATCTTTCTGGATACCCAAATGGTTCTTGTTTCCTAAGTTTGCCAGCCAAATTATTTTCAAATGCATTGTTTAAGCATACATCAATTCAAATGGCTTATAAACAATGAATAAATCAACCACCTAATCTCTTTCTTTCCTATGAAACAGTGGCGTAGCGAGGGGGGTGCCGAGGGGGCCATGGCCCCGGGCGGCGTATCAAAAGGGGCGGCGCCGGCGGCA
>JANHGC010004394.1:42431-60410 GCA_027560395.1 Boaedon fuliginosus | reverse complement strand
GGGTGACATTTATTTATTTATTTATTTGATTTATATCCCGCCTCTCTTCACCCAAAAAGGGGACATGACACTTGTGTTCCAATATCTAATGGGCTGCCACAAAGAAGAGGGGTCAACTTATTTTCCAAAGCACCAGAAGGCAAAATAAGTAACAATAGATGGAAACTAATCAAGGAGAGAACCAACCTAGAACTAAGGAGGAATTTCCTGACAGAACAATTAATCAGCGGAATGACTTGCCTGGAAGTTTTTAAAAAGAGATTGTACAATCATTTGTTTAAAATGGCATAGAGTTTCCTGCTTGAGCAAGTGGCTGGACTAAAAGACCTCCAGGCCCCCTTCCAATTCTGTTATTCTGTAGTATAGAGGGTGTAGTATAGACCTCCCCTCCCCTGATAGGGCAGTTTAAAATGTCTAGATTATTGTTCTTCTACCTTGTTTATGTTTTAATGTATGTTATTTAGAGTTGTGTCAGCAATTGAGGTAGTTTATAAAGCAAGTAGTAAATAAATATGTAGTGATATTGCCAATTCTATATCGCCAATTCCTTAAAAAGGTTAATGTTGAGTGTCTGTTGGCACCATTTTCAAATGCAATAAAATCCAAAAGAACAAAATATTAATGCGTTAGAAGATTAGTGTTCATTGTAACTTCAGGAAGCTAATAATCTTAATATCTGTATGTAAATCTTCCTTATTCTCCAAAGGGGGCTCAGAAAATTACTGTTAATCAGTCTTCTAATTTTGTAGCCTTTGAAGATTATAGCTTTGTAGCCTTTGTAATCTTTGAAGCAGTTTATCATAGATGGATATGGCTGATAATTTTCACACCAAAATCATAAGTCATCTGTATAATTGTTAAGGTTCTTACAAATCCAAAGGATAATTCACTTATATCTACTTTTACAGCCTGCAAAATCAGCTTCTTTTCATTCATTCATTCATTCATTCAGTCAGTCAGTCAGCCACTCATTCATTTATCTTTATTCCAGGTATTTATAAGGCTGTCTAACCCAAACAATGTGACTCTGGAAGACACACCACAAAAACAATTTCAGCCAAAATAAAATCCTTCAAGCCATAATTTAATAATAATAATAATTTAATTTGTATGCCACTCAATCCCGCAGGACTCAGGGCATCTTACAACATAATAAATAACATATATCATACAAACATTTTAAATCCCCCTAAAATTACAAATTTGGTGGGTTAATCTAATCCAGCTCGCCAGAACAGCCAGGTCTTGAGTTCTTTGCAGAAGGTTCTCAGGTCGGGGACACTTCGGAGCTCTGGTGGTAGATCATTCCAGGGGGCAGGGGCCGCTGTGGAGAAGGCCCTCCTCCATGGAATTGCCAGGCAACATGGGTACGCAATTTTGGAATACTCCTGGATCCGCAGCTTCAATTGGATCATCATCTTTCAGCTGTGGCCAGGGGTGCCTATGTGCAGGTTCGCCTGCTGCGCCAATTGCACCCCTTTCTGGACCAGGAGGCTCTTCTTACGGTCACTCATGCCCTTGTCACCTCTTGTTTGGACTACTGTAATGCGCTCTACATGGGGCTGCCCTTGAAGAGCACTCGGAGACTTCAACTGGTTCAGAATGCAGCCGCGCGAGTGATTGTGGGTGCACCTTGGTACATCCATATAACACCCATACTCCATGAGCTGCATTGGCTGCCAGTGATCTTCTGGGTGCAATTCAAGGTGCTAGTAACAACTTTTAAAGCCCTACTTGGCTTAGGAGCGGGGTACCTTCCAGAACGCCTACTACTACCTTATGCCTCCCAGCACCCAGTTAGGTCCCACAGAGAGGGCCTGCTACGGGTCCCGTCAGCCAGACAATGTCGGCTGCTGGGCCTGCATGCTAAAGCCTTCTCTGTGGGAGCACCGACCCTCTGGAACCAGCTCCCTGTGGCCTTCCGCAAGGCTACGAAGACCTGGTCTTGTTGGAGGGCCTGGAATTGACATGCCCCCCCTTCTGAAGGTTGTTGAATGTGTGTGAATGGATGGATGGTTGTGTTTGATTTTAAATTGTAATATACTGTTTTTAATTGTTGTTAGCCGCCTCGAGTACTCCTTGACTGAGGAAATGAGGCAGGGTATAAATCGAATAAATTAAATTAAATTAATAATTTTGATTGATTTGGAGAAATGACAAATGCCACCTCTGATTCGCTGACACCAGAAAAAAACACCTCTGATTGGCCAACAGCATAGCCATGCCCACCAAGCCATGCCCACAAAACCTGTAGTAAAAAACTTTGAATCCCACCACTGCTGCTGATATCTTATCTCTGCAAACTAGCCTCAGGAGCGAAACTTCCGAATGCAGAGACAAGCTAACAGGTTTCCTCCAATCATGAGCCTTATGTAACTGATGTCAGCTGATGCTGTGGAGAGCATGTAGTGCCCACATGCAACAGGTAGTGGTAATGTCAGAGCATTCTGAGCCCATAAAAATGTCAGAAAACAAAAAGTAAATACCAATAACGGTAAGCAAATGTCTTACACTGCAAAATAAATGTCTTCTATTTAATGTTTAAAATATTGATTTCTGAATTTTGGATAAGAAAAGGGGGGGCATCCTATATATAGGGGCATCTTATAGACGGAAAAATATGGTACATCAAATCCATTATTGAAAATTGATTTGAAATGGCAAAAGCAGGATTTTTTTCATTTATTAGCATTTTATTGTGTTATTTTTCTTTTAGAAAACAGAGCTATATCCATGGGTCAGGGACAAGAAGTCCATGCACGCAAACTAATTCAGGTGTCAATAGTACAGGTAACATGCAATGTTCTTTTTAGCTGGGTTTTAAATTTTTTTCCAACAAAAATGTTTTGTATTTGAAAAAGGCTACAGTCCTTTACTTATTGATTTGAGAATAACTCTCATTCAACTAAACAGCTCAATAATTATCCCCAGATTCCAAAAAATAAAATTTATGACCTTGGTAGTTATCCCAAAAAATTACCATTTCCCCCAAATTGACAATAGTTGTCTGATTGTAATTTTTATAACTACCACAAGATGGCAGTGCTACTTTATTTACAATTGAAATCTAGTCCTTTCAATCTGTATGCAAATCCATACTTGTTTTTGATAGTATTAACAAACAAAAATTGGAGGACAAAGTATGTATGGTATATGAAAAATAATTTTCCATTAGAAAAATCTTCATATAGTGTTATTAATCGATAACAATATGCTCAGACAAATGGTTTAATCAACTGTTTTGGGAACAGGGTGGCTGGGTGTTACTTCAGAATTGTCATCTAGGTCTAGAATTTATGGAAGAACTTTTGGAGACAATGATGACTGCTGATATTCCCGATGATACCTTCCGAGTTTGGATAACCACCGAACCACATGATAGATTTCCAATCACTTTGCTGCAGGTTAGCTAAATCTAATGAAAATGGGAGTGTTTATTGATAAAATAAAATAAACTAAAAATACTACCTTCTTTGGACTTGAAAAAGCTAAACATTTAAGTCCTTTGAGCTAGTTTGCATTTAGACTGGTTTGAAAAACAAATTGTTTTTATGAGGGCTGTTATCTGCCAAGCGGATGCATGATACATTCAAAAGCAATTTACACTCTATAGCTCTGAAGTGTCTGGTGCTCTTGGGCTACCCACTCATTGAAGATCATTGCTATTTTGAACTAGCAACAGAGTAGTTTGCGTATTCAATAAAAGGTATTAGACAATTAAGGAGATGAAGTGAACATAGGCAACATGGATTAAAGTATTCCGATCTGAATCAAAGCTGGGTGTCTAGCAGAAACTGCTGCTCATGGAAAGGGGAGAGGCTGCAATGGTTACTGATTTCTTATTGTTCCTGTGGCCACCCAGGTTCTTATCAATGCTGGGGTGGGGGGTGGCTGACACCCAACTTTCTAACAAGATTTGTGGTGAAGGGAGACTTCCATGATCCAGTGTTTCTTCTCAGGTGGTCAGGTGGTCTATATACTCTTTTGAAAACAAGAGTGGCAGGGGCTAAACCCAACTTTCTAATTTCAAGATCAAAGTTTAATGAGGGGAAAACACACTGAATATACTGAGACTTTATTATTACTCCTCATATCCTAGCAGTCATTGTTATAATTAAAAAAAACAGTACCAAGACTGAATACTCATCAACACTAGATAGACAAGAGCTGAAAATGGAGTCCACACGAAGGCTACAATTACATTTATTAAGAACTGATATAATAAAAGAATCTCACAAGACAACACGATTGTCCTCCTCGTCCTTATACTTCTGTAAATTAGGGAGGTATCTATTTTCGCCACTTCCCAATGTTACATTATTGTGTTGTTCTCAAGTTTAACAATATTTCAGCCTCTCTTGCCTAAATAATGGTCCCTGCTTATTTCTGTCAAGGTCATCTTCCTTACTCTCTGCAATTATATGGATTGGGAGGAAACAGTTGAACAGTGGGAAAATGTAGACATTGGATAAGGAAATCCCCACTAATAGAAAGAAATAAGAGAAAAAAGGAACATTTCTAAATGTTTTGTGATTGGCTATTTTTAGGATTTAAATTGACATGCTGAGCTGAGATGGATTGTCTTAATGACATTTAAGTGCTATAGCCTTGTAAGACAAAGCAGAAACATATATGAAGTCCATGTGCTTTTATTTTTTATTACATTTCCTTCATTCAATTGCTCAATAAGCATAGTCACAGTAGCATTTGCTGAACAATTACTTGAGATGCACACAATGATGCCATCATGCAAATGCCACCATTACATACTATGCCCTGATATCTGAAGCAGGTGTATAAGTCATAGCCTCTGTGGGATGCCTATCATGAACATATCCTCATTTGCTCTTTCTGTGCCCTTGCAGTTGCTATGGTAAACATTCTAACAAGTACATTTTGTTGTATTTGTGGACTTGATGAAATAGCATCATTTTTTAAATGATGTGCCCTGACCTTTACTTTTCAAAACAGTGTGAC
Source organism: Boaedon fuliginosus (assembly GCA_027560395.1). Lineage (NCBI taxonomy): Eukaryota > Metazoa > Chordata > Lepidosauria > Squamata > Lamprophiidae > Boaedon > Boaedon fuliginosus. Next base: position 55,433 of record JANHGC010004394.1, on the reverse strand, counting down.
ATGCCTCCTTTGGAATCAGAAATAATGAACACTTTGTTTCATGTTATGCCAGACTTCAATAAAATTCACCAATGAACCTCCACAAGGTGTACGAGCTGGTTTGAAGAGAACGTTTTCTGGGATAAACCAAGACTTGCTTGATGTCAGCAATATGCCCATGTGGAAACCTCTCCTATACACAGTGGCCTTCTTACACTCCACTGTTCAGGTATTACAGACAGATAGCACAATTTGTGTTTAAAAGAATCTTTCCGCTGGGAACCACAATAAGTCATTCTGGTATCTTATTGAGGCCTACAAGTTTGTATGCCTCATGCCAAATGAAGGCCATATATTGTAGATTCATTCCTCAATTCCAAATGTTCTTCTATTTGGATTCAAAAGTCTGGTGACAGCTTAAATATTTTATTTTGTCTAGCTGTACTGATAGCCCTGTTATTTCCCTGTTCCTTATTTATATTTTGACCAAGAGTAACACTTAAATAATATTGTAATATTAAAACTATTATTTCTTGTACCTCTTGAAGAAGAAATATAAATTAAAAAGACTAAAACGCTTTGTCTTATTGTATAAATAGAATTTGGGAAAATATACCATGTTCACTTGTCACAGTACGCTGAATTTTGGATCATTTCCAGTTGTATATACATATATTATGCTGGATAAGCTATTCACAGAAAGAAAATGTGCATCTTTATATTAAATAGTTTGCTATATTAATGTCAGTAATGGAATTTGCATTTAAAAAAGAAGGTTGCGTTGGTCATAAAAAAAAATCAAAATCTGTATAAAAGCTATATACTGAGGAAGATTAATAATGATACTCCTCTAAGATGGATATTGGAAATTGTTAAACAAACTATTATTATTAATGAAAAAGTAATATACGTATACATTAATAAATCTAAGTACATTACTACTTGTTATATATTTTCTATAATAAGGAAAGACGAAAATTTGGTCCTCTGGGCTGGAATATTCCCTATGAATTCAATTCTGCAGACTTCACAGCCAGTGTTCAATTTATACAGAATCATTTGGATGAATGTGACATTAAGAAAGTAAGTATCTGTAAATTTGTACTTAGAAATGCTGCCAAATAGTTATGTATCTCAAATGGTATAAAAGTTTCACAGGTTTCTAAGGCTCACTGGAGATGCAGTTTTGTTACTGATATAGATGAAAATTCAGGCCAAAGTGTCATTCTGGGTTTACTCCTTCACTCCTCAGCCCCGTGTTTCAAATAACTGCTTTATTTGACAAGAATTGTTGAAAAGCTTTTGCAGAAAAAAAAATGTCCTGGTGGTATCAGGAGCTGGGATCAGGGAGGAGTGTTTGGCATCGAGTTTAATTGAGTTGGCAGAGTGATCTCGTTCTCACCAGAACTGGCTTATCTAATTTCATAGCAGATTCAATGCAATGCAAGTCAAAAGCCACTCTTGCATCTCTATCAGTACTGTTCTTCTGCTACCTTATATTGTATTATAAAAATATTTTAATTTAAACATTTCATAAGCAGAACCATAGTCCTTCAGTGTGCGTAAAATTCTTACATGTGAAAATAACTTGTGTATTTATTTTCAGAATTTGTCTCCATTTTTACAAAATGAATTCGAACTACACATACATGCTTTTTAAAATATAGTGTACTGTATATAGTGTTTAATTATGAGGAGAAATGTGCTTTGAATTGCAGGACTACTGCCCAGCCAGAGGGCAGTACTTCCACACTGCACAGCTAAATTAGACAGGGGGATTAAGTTTCAGAAGTACATTTATGCCCGTCAGAATCAAAATGCACATTTTGGGCAATAGTGGGGAGGTAATTAAAAAATGCAGAAACACAGATGAAGGAAAGAGATGTATTTCTGATCACGTTGCATAAGAAAATGAAACATTCCTTGGCTGTGTATAGTAATATATATTCAAATGCACGCATTTCTTTCTTCTGAAGCTGAGTCTTTTCTCAGAAAAGTGTATCAATCTAGAGTGTGTAAGAGGCATTCTATCCTCCCACACTGCCCTACCAAGAGCCAAGATATTTCAAGGAGATGGTAATCTAGTACAGAGTGGTTTTAGCCTCCCAATGGTACTGTAATCTGCACAATATTGTTGTTATTAGGATTCAAATGCACTTACCTGCACAACTAGAGTTAACTTAAGGGCTTTGTGAAAACAATGCCCATTTGTTTACTTTTGCTGGCAGCACTACACAGACAACATTTTGGCTTCTTAAGGCTCATACATGCTTTTAGTTTTCCTGGATTGTATAACGAAAGAAGAAGAATATGCCTTGCCTGATAGTGAAAACTGAAGCCAAACCAGCAATATACAATGCAGTATGCCACTGTCTTTTGTTTGCATAACTGCACCTATTACAAGATGGATCATACGTTAAACAATTGCTTAAACACCATTTATATTTTAGACAGCTATTCAGCATTTCCCATAATACATTTAAAATATATGCAGTTAATACTGTAATATAGAACAGGATTATCAAAACAAATTGGCAAATGATTTTTTGTTAGCCATTTTCAGCTATCTGAATTGATGAAAATTTGGGTGATATAGGAAGAGCATTTGGTGAAAATCCAAGTCTCACACTTTGATAAACTCCAAGATCCCTATATATAAACAGAATGCAAACTGCTGCGAGGGAGAGGTTTGCAACGATAGACAATGACTAAAAACTTGATTTTTGATATATATTTTTTTATTTTTCATTTTCCTCATTTTACCTAGGGGATATCTTGGAGCACAGTTCGATACATGATTGGAGAAGTACAGTATGGAGGCAGAGTCACTGATGATTATGATAAGCGTCTTCTTAACTGCTTTGCAAGGGTAAGAAAATAAAATGAAACAGTTTTTAATCAAATAAAACCAAAGAACGCTTTTTTAAATATACTTTCAAAACATTAAGGCTGTCACTCTAAGAAATATATCTCCTGGAAACAGGGTTTTGCTGGACATCTGACAAAACTCCTACTGTCACAGGGACCTATGCCAACCTTGGTTTCCTTCAGGCCCTGTTTTCTTCCTCCTTTCGCTCCTAGTGCTGGTTCACCTATTCTTTATACAACTGGCAAATTTTCTGTACTATCCCTTCTTGAAGGAATTCGGGCCAATCCCAAATGAATGGACAATGGAAACAAGAAGAAAGTGGATCCTTTAGATTACCTTCTCTAAAAGTTTCCTAAAACTTGGAACCACAATTGCTAGAAAAATTAAGGCTTATTAATTTTGGGTGCTGCGTTTCCCTTAAGATCCATACCTTGTAGCTGGATTGAAGAATATGTCTCTTTCATAGGTTTTGGTTTAAAAAGAAATTCCCAAATCATTAATGAGTCAGTTAACAGTCTTGTTGTACACCTATAGTTTGGCTTTAATGAGATTTCTTTTTTTCCTACTTGAATCACATAAATTAACTGTTAACTTTTCAACATTAATTTGTATAGGTCTGGTTCAGTGAGAAGATGTTTGAAAACACTTTCTGTTTTTATACTGGATATAAAATCCCAGTTTGCAAAACTCTTGAGCAATATCAAGACTACATTTCAACTCTCCCTGCCATGGATAGTCCTGAAGTCTTTGGTCTCCACCCTAATGCAGACATAACGTAAGTAGATCTAACAAGTTGATATTCAGGTTTTTAAAAAGGTAATTTTAGTAACAAAGGACATTTTACTGGGAATTTCAGAGTCCAACAGGTTCGGGAGAACCAGTAGTGATAATTTTGCTTGGTTTGGAGAACTGGCAAATGCCACGTCTGATTGGCTGACCACAGCAAATACCACCTCTGATTGGCAGACCACATAGCCACGCCCACCAAGCTATGCCCACAGAACCGGTAGTAAAAAAAATATGAATCCCACCACTGGATCTGGCTGACACTTCTACAAGCAGCACATAGATTAAACAAATTGGAAGAAAAGTAATAATTTTGAATTTTTTAGGAAGCACTTCTAGTTTAAAAATAAAATTTCAGCCTCATCAGATAAGCAGTTTCAAATAGAAACTTCAAATGTTTCTTCAAGTATTCTCTATAGCAAATTGCTCATCAGTTTCTCAATAACCTCATTTGGAATGCTAGGAAACACTTGATGCAGCAGCTTTTTCAAAAAAGTAGTTTGCTGTATGAGTTGAGGATTCCCACCCACCATGCATAGTTAAAGAACAATATACTGAAGAATTTAAATGACATTTCTAGTTTGAGAGAGTAGCATCTAACTGTTTGGGGAATCTACAAAAGCTTTAGATTTTTCTCCACGGGTTCTTCCTTCACTTCAAAATTTCTGCTTTAGAATTTAAAACCTTGAAAACCCATTTGGAGCAGTAATATCTCCTTGTACTTTACAGCTTAAAATATTTTCAAAGCAATGCTGAATTTATATGCGGAGCACATGTTTAATAGCTGTAGATCTTGTAGACAATCTGGTCAAGAATAACAAATTCTTCTCAAAAACTCAAAGCACTTCAGAGCCTCACAAACTCAAACCTGAAACTTAGCCTAACTAAAAGTTTCCAAGTTCCTCCTTTTCAGGAAAAAGGATAAGGAAGGGAAAAGATGCAAGACAGAAGCTTGTGGAGATAGGTCAACAAAGTGCTTAATATTATACATGAATACAGCTGTGGATTTTTCTAAAACTAATAATTAAAACATAATAATACTATGAGCTGTTAGTTGGCCTTGCCTGTTTTAAGATCTCAGAAATATATTATACAAAAGCCATTTTCTGGTTACAGTCAATGTCATGGCCAATCATGGTTTGATCATCTTCAGTTTAATGCATTTGTCTTTTTACCCCCAATGCCAGAAATAGCAGGAATCAATTGAATTGTCTGTGTCTTTTTATTATGGGTTATTTATAGTTGCAATCCTATTTGACAATTTAAAGTTCCTACAAGTTCTGAGTTTATTACATATTTAATATTCCTTTCAGATACCAGAGTAACACAGCAGCTGATGTCTTGAACACTATAACCAATATTCAACCAAAAGAGAGTGGAGGTGGAGTAGGAGAAACTCGAGAAGCTATTGTGTATAGACTAGCTGAAGATATGCTTGACAAACTGCCCCCTGATTATGTACCCCATGAGGTAATTGTTCTAAAGTACATGTAAGCGTGAAAATAATAATCCATAGTGGTAAACTCCTTATGTTGTTTAAGAGTGCTGAAAGGAAATAATGTTCGCAATCCCTTCTTTGTGTGTCAATTTCACACTTCTGCTATTGGGCAATTCTTCTTCTAGTCATGGCCCATAATTGCCCCTGAGGATTACAGAAATATCATGGTTGTGTTATGCTATCACCGGAGGGAATAGATTTAACATTTGGGGGAGGGTGTGAGATTTATGGCATTGTTCAATATATTTCACAATTGCTTTTATGCTTTGTTAGGGCACAGTATTATTGTTGTACACTGCCTCGAGTTCCCCGTTGGGGAAGAGAGGCGGGATATAAATCTAACAAACAAACAAACAAACAAACAAACAAACAAACAAATAAATAAATAAATAAATAAAAGCAAAAAAAAAAATCAGCATCCTTGTTTTAAGTTTATCCTTTTTGTGGTCAAGCATCAGAAGTGGGGATAGGTTCGAGATATCATCCAAATAGCCCTACTGGATCCCATCGAGCAGCTATTTCAATTTTGCTAAAGGATCGTATAAATAATACAGCAATTATTAGAACAATATTTTGTTGGCAAATGTCTTGGCAAAATGTGAAATGTTGCATTCCAACAAAAGAACCTCATCCTAATTTATTATTTTTATGTATTTATGTTTTTATTGATCCAATTTATATGTCCAGCCTTCTTAGCAAATGACTTTGAGCAGCAAACAAAATTAAAATACCATAATTATAAAGCATGAAATTGGAGCTATAATGGCTTGAGCTGTTTTGTAGTCCCATAATTTAAGGAACACTATAATTGACTTACCGGTACCTTGGACAATATATTTATTCTTAACTCATCTTGGTCCATATATTTATTCTTCTGAGCGATTTTCATTGGATAGACATTAACTTACCCCAGCAAATGGTATTCAGTATGAATCCAAAAGTTTGGTACAGTATGATTTGACTTAGCCAGGTATAAATAAAAGATGCCAAGCCTTTTCTTTTTGTCTGATTGAAAGAAAAGTATCTATTAATATTTTAAGCAGTAGCTGAAATGATCACTTTGGTCCCAAGTCTGTGGATTTTTGAACATTTTGAACAGACTCAATCTGAGCCAGAAATTATTCGGGCTCATTTCTGAGCTCTGCAACATTATCATTTGAATGTTACTTTGTTTTAAAGTATGCTATAGGCTGGTTGAAAGCCTGATATTAACTATGCATTTTCAAAGCTTAGTATCTTAATTCCAAGGGGCTTGTCTTATTAAAAACTTTATCACTAGTGATTCTCCACTACTCATTATTTATATCTCTTCAAATAATTCTTGGGTTAAAAAGAGCTAAAATCACTTTCCTAAGGCTGCACTAAATGTTAATGAACAAGAGGCAAAGGTAGAAGCTTTGAGGGCAAATAATTTCAAAACCTACCCCTGCTGCTTTTGTTTCTCATTCATTGGTGTCTTTTCAAAGCTGCCTGTCTTCTTAATATGTGTTTTTAAAAATACTTTTTAATTAAAAAAAAGGGATGTCTTCCTGTGGTGATCCTGTCTCCCACCACCACTAAAAAGATGTTATTACATGATAATATCAGCAAATAAAGAGAATCTTACTTGTGGATGGATGGATGGATGGGTGAACTATGAAATGCTCTGTCCTGCTTTATAACCCTCTGCTTCCAACAGACTCAGATAGGACTTTTATTTTGTAGAGAATAGTTTTCTGAAATGCACCCATCTTGCTTTAGCTGGACTCTAAACCTGCTGTTAGAAGAAATCCTCAGGTTCTGCATGAGAATGAAATGAGTCACTTCATGGTGTTAAAATATGAATTTCACTGTATATGTATCTAATGATTCTAGCTTAAGGAAAAATTATTAGCTAATAATTTACCAATGAGAATGTTTCCCTTGATTCCATATTTCACATGAAAGGTCATGTGCATCCTTAGATTGTAATAACTGCAAACAACTGGGCATATTAATGAATAATTTTCATATTTATAGTCAAGATGCTGCAAACATTGGCACATCTGTGCTGCCATTTAAAACTCCAATAAGGAGTTCAAGAGCAATGAGAAAAGATGCTATAAAGATTCACCCAGAAGAGATATGAAAGAAGAAGACAAATATTAAAGTTGTAATTTCTCCTCTTGCTTAAAGAAAAAAAACATAAAAGCTTTATTAAATGTAATATATATTTACTGTTTTAAGTTACTGTACTTATTTCTCAAAATTTAATAGTTATCTGCATTGTCTGCAACAATGGCTTACAAATCTTAAATAAATGTAAGAATACAATAATTGCATTGCTTTCCACTAACTGGATAGTCATTTCCATTGTATATCTGAGCTTAGATGATCATAATGTCTGGTGATTTAAGGCATATTCCACTGAGAACTGTCACAGATATTCTCCATTAGAATCTATGGTGGCTGCATAGAATTTCTTCATGAAATTGATCCACTATAACTATTTGAACACATACAGGAATACTAGAGTTCTAAAGATACACTTGATTTTGCAATAGCATTGTATTACTTCTTCCTTTTTCCTAAAAAAAAAAAAAGCATGATCGGAGGTCCTTGGTGCTCTCTGAGCTTGGTTGTTGTTTTTTTGCAGGCGTTTTATTACTCAAATAAGTAATACCATCAGAGCACTTCATTTCAACCCTTAGCTACAAAAATTCTTCTCCATCAGTAAAGCATGATCAATTTCTGGACTGAACTTTATATTTACTTTTTATATGCTATCTTTATTGTCACATATTCACATGATTTCCTGTACATATTTTCACAATAGCCGACCAAACCAACACCTAAAGTTCATTTAAACCAGCCTGTTGTAAGAGTGAGGTTGCACTTCAAACTGGTGTACCATGAAAGAGCAAAATAAATTCATTATCAAGGTTTCAAGATTATTATCAATGGGCTTTTATTTTCATTTGGGAAATTCTATCTCCAGCACCAAATGGGAACTAAATAGTATATTGGTTGGGAAGAGGAAAAGGAAATTGCTTGTTTACAGTGCTGATGCGCATGAACATACAGGCAGATCCTATAGTACTGTAAATAGGAATACCGTTGCCTACATATTCTTTATTTAGCACTAGCCGATAACCCAGTGTTGCCCAGGTATTTATTTATCTCAATCCTGTATTAGAGAGGAATGGCAATGTGAAGTGGTAACATAAGTGGCTGTCCTCCCTCCTTTCATAATGTCCCCGCAATTCCTGAAGAGGCAATGGCAAGAGCAACTTCTCCCTGAGCCCTGATTTCGGCAACAATTAAATTAGTTAAAAATGTTTTCCCTGTGCCCCCAGAAGCGTCAAGAAATGTACGTCTGCATGACGTACATTGTGTCAGTCTGACAGTGGTGCAGGCAGGCCCTCTTACAAATGCCGTCTTGTGGAGTACTGTGAAGCTGTTACCATGGCAACTCCACTGCTCTGTAGGCTGTATCTTCACATACACCGAGAGGTCAGAACACCCCTGCCCGGGGGGTGTTAGGGGTGTCTTACTCCCACAATATTTGTTTCTTGAGAGTAAATCATCTGTGTACCAAGTTTGGTTGAAATTCCTCAAGGCATTCCAGAGCTATGCTGGACCATACAAACACACACACACATCCATTTTTATATATATAGATAAAGCTATCCTAAATGCTTTGTTGATTAACTTGTTTTATTTTAATGATTTTTATTTAGGTAAAAGCTCGTTTAGTTAAAATGGGCCATCTTAATTCTATGAACATTTTTCTTCGCCAAGAAATTGACCGAATGCAAAAAGTTATCAAAATAGTCCGAAACAGCCTCCAAGACCTTAAGCTAGCCATAGAAGGCACTATTATTATGAGTGAGGTAACCAAGTACAGTATTATATATAATCATTCATTCTGAGATACAGACATTTTCTATTAAAATACGTCATGACATGTTTAATGTTCATTTCTCCAGAACCTAAGAGATGCTCTTGACAACATGTATGATGCTCGAATTCCTCAGCTCTGGAAGCGTGTATCATGGGATTCTTCTACCCTGGGTTTCTGGTTTACTGAACTTTTAGAGAGAAATTCCCAGTTCCGTGTTTGGATCTTTGAAGGAAGACCACATGTATTTTGGATGACTGGATTTTTTAATCCTCAGGGTAAATATCATTTATTACAAATAAAATAAACAATATGTTCTGCTGTAAGAGTGAAGCCATACTAGTCTATTAAAAAACATAACGTTTCCATTTCATATGATTTATTCTATCACATTCATATGGAAGCAGAGGCAGAAATCCAATATATATAAAGAACTTTTTTCAATTGCATGTCGATAAATTATATATTACTGTTCAGAATTTCTGTTAGAGTCATGTGAAAGTCATATTTCTCTTTATCTGATTATTTAAACAAACCAGTGAATATAGCACCATTTAAACCATACATATTAAATATATACAGTTCTTTCTAAAACCATTAACATGTACAAGCTTGTTACATATAGGTGAAAGTCAATATGCCGGCACCATTATCAAGGATTTTCCCCCCATTTTTATACAGAATTTTATTACAATTTGAGATAACTAAATGACAATTTATTGTATCAAATGAACAAAATTCTGCATTTCATAAAGTGATTTAAAAATTCATTGTTCTTTTAAGGATTGCTTTTGAAATTCTTATCCTGGTCTTGATTAAAGGATTATCTACCCCTTATTGGCACCTTTCTTTTATTCACAAAAAACATTTACAGGTGTGGGGGGGTTTGGAAAAGCAAAAGGAAAATAAACAACTGCAAGAGAATACAAGCAAGAAGACTGAATCTATCTGGTATCATCAATAGTTCAATGACTCTTGTGATGAATTGATGCATTGTATAGTTCTTCTAAAAGTTTATTGCTTTATTTCTTTCTTTGTCCAAGTTCAGCTCTCAGTTTAAAAGCATTGCACTTCTCCAAATGTAAAATATAACCCAGGGCTTTAGTCTATATCCAGACCAGACCAGACCAGACTAGCACCTATAAATTTATGATTGTATTTTTCTTATTTTTTTTAATTTACCTATATTTTGTATTACGTAATTTTGCTGAGTATTTTAGTGGTTCTTTTTTATGTGAAAGTTTTAGCCCTAAAACATTACAGTCTAAAAATGTATACAAGAAAAGGATTGTATTAAACTTGTCTTATTCTTCGGCCTGTTTTACAGGCTTTCTAACAGCTATGAGACAAGAGGTTACAAGAGCGCATAAAGGTTGGGCTTTGGATACGGTGACCATTCACAATGAAGTGCTGAAACAGATCAAAGAAGAGATCACAGCAGCCCCTCCTGTAAGTATACCATGGATACATCCTTTTTTTCATTAATTTCCAAACTAATTCTATGTTCTGATAATTCTAACCTGATTTTTTAAAAAAGATTTAGTTTCTATTTACATTTTTTTAAACAATGAAATGAGCAATAAAAGAAAGCACGTGTGTTTTTCATTTATATAGCCCTGACATGCTCCTTTCCTACCTTCCATTACTAAAGCAGCAAAGATGGAGGAGGGAGGTAGAGGAGGATGACATCACTGTAACTAAAGCTTCTCTAGGTAGATTTGCTTCTGTCATCTGAGAGGCGGGAGGGGCTTTGCAGGAAATGTAGGCTTCTAAAAAGCATTTTCCTTATTGCATTTTTAGGGAATTAGAGAATATACAAGTTGAGACCATGCCCAGATAGGAAGGTAGATGGAGCATAAAACAGAAAACTCCTTTTCTGGATCTCATAGCCCAAAAAGTATTTCAATTCTTTTCAGTAAACACAAATAAGTGTTACATTGTTCATTATCATTCAGAAACATTATAGCTTGTTTTACTTTCTCACATTTTGCTAGTTTTTTTTTCTTTTTTACATTTTGCTAATTATACTATAGTTTATACTGCACAGGTTAAATCAGCCAAGTTGTTATAATATTAAAAGCTGCTAATTTTCTAACCATAATAATTATACATTCTTTCAATATAGGAAGGGGTTTATATCTATGGATTATACTTGGATGGAGCTGGATGGGACAGACGTAATAATAAGCTTACTGAATCTACAGCAAAGATTCTTTTCACTTTACTTCCTGTTGTACATATATTTGCAATTAACACAACAGGCCCAAGGGATCCTAAACTTTACGTTTGCCCCATTTATAAGAAGCCAAGAAGAACAGATTTGACCTATATCACTGCAATCTACCTAAGAACAACTGTATCTCCTGATCATTGGATACTGAGAGGAGTAGCTCTTCTGTGTGATATTAAATAAATTCTAGTCCTTGGACTACAACAGAAAAATGCAACATTCTTCAGAACACGAGGGCACACAAATTAATTTTACCTAAAATTAGATATTCTGTTTCCTCTTTCTAGCAATTCTTGTATTGTTATGTTTTGCTTCCTAGCTATATTAAATCTTATTGTCAAAATGTAAAATCAATCTAACTTTTGGTCTTTTTCTCTTTTTCATAAATACTATTATAGCATTTGAATTATATGGGACGAGTTTTTGGAATTTCTGTATGAACTAGGCTTTTAAAAATGTGTTTTCTTAGAACCCAAATTTTAACTGGTTGGTGAATCAACTGCCTGTCAGAAGCTATAGAACAGCATATACCATTTTTGAAAGTATTGTGCAGAAAATATTTGGGGAAATGTGTGTGGACATTTTTTAAAAAGGCATTGCAAGTAACAGCTCAGTCAAAACATTTTAAGCAAGTTTAACTGGATTGAAATCTAAGAAATTAATGAGGGTGCATTTCTTTGCATGAGATGTAACCAACAGCCATTGTACACATAATGACAAAGGCTGCAATTGGAACAAATTTTACTACAGAGAATATTTTAATTTTTAGACTAACGTGTCTTCACAGGGGAAAAACAGCACTTCCAGACTTAACTCTGAGGGCAAAACTTTCACAATGGCCAGTAGAAGGTACTAAGATTGGGCAATGACACTGAACTTTCTCAGATAGTGGGTGGTCAGCTCATAGTTGCATATGAAATAGATTCTTATTAACGGAGCAAGAAGAAACAAAATTACAATAATGATAAACCTGAAATAATCCCAGATGTCTATGTTGCCCTACACTAAGTACCAAGACAGTCATTAGAGGAACCTTCTCATATTTTCTTCTAATGTGATGTATGCCATTATCTGCTGACCAAACCCCTCTGGATAGGAGGACCTTTGTGCAAAATAATGGGTACAAGTTTGACATCAAGGCACAAGAACAAAATAATAATAGAGCATTTCAATTTCTCAGGACATTTTGTGGCAGATTTCAAAGTGGCTGATATTTTGGGAGGTGGGGGTGTTAAAAAGGGGGCCCTGAATGAGAGATTCCTCCATCCACATACCTACAAAAGTTTCAGGCAAACTCAGGTGGCCCCAACAAACAGTATGGGGTTTATAACACAATCACAATTGTTAATTGATAAAACACTGGTAATATGTCTTACATTTAAGTTAACCTGTATCTTCATAACCTGTTTTCTCCTCCCTTTCCTCCTATCCCATTTAATTTCAATTTAAAACCTACAACCATCTAGCCACTCTGTTAGGCATCTGATGAAGTCAAATACAGTTCCTGAAATGCAACAGGCTAATATGACTATACTGCAAACCCAATAAGTCAATCATATAGCAATTTTGCCTGATATAAGAAGTATCTGATGAACTACTTTGCACATACAGTGCAAAGTAGCCATACCCAGGGGTGGGTTCCTACCGGTTCACTGGTTACCCACTTCGTGGGCATGCTTTCCAAACGGCTGTCAAAAGCGCGCTGCGCGCGATCGACTGAAAAATTTCTGTGCGGTTCTGCAAGCACTCTGACAGAACAGCTGTGTGGCGGATATCCGCAG
>JANHGC010004392.1:104800-125352 GCA_027560395.1 Boaedon fuliginosus | reverse complement strand
ATTTTTTACAGTGGGAACAGTGGCACACATTAAAAATGAAATTCTTTTGCCTGCACTCAAAAGAAGTATATATATACCCATACCCATACATAGCACACATACACACATTACACACACACAAAAACACCCCCCCAACACACACATAGATCTCTGTCCATTTTGAACACATAGCAGAAATCTCTTCTGCACTCGCTCACTCTTTTCTTTGGACTATTAACAATTCCTCCCCCCCCCCCCAGTGAGAGAATTTGGATTGAACATTACTGGTCAATCAAGTGTTTTATTCTCAGGAGGAAGTGGAAAAAAATTATTTGAAAATGGCTGGAAAAATTGTGGTTCCAGAAGGAGTTTTGTAACCGTGGACTCAAGGTCAGCAAAGTGCTAAATGCTGTTCCTGACTCTTTTCAATCCCTTGGTGAACCAATTCACGCTGCTCTTTGATTAGACCAAACTGAGTTGACTATTCAGAGGGCAATGATGCATCTGTTAAATTCATTTATTAAAGCCATCCATTTCTTGTTCCTTGTCCTATGCTTGATTTTTTATTTTATTTTGCTAAATTCCTAAAGCGTGTGTGTATATATGTGTGTGTACTCATGTATAGAAAAACACCCTTTGAAAAGCATGAGAGAAAACCACTAAGTATAAAATGCAGATAAAATTTGTGGATCCCTATTTGTTACATAATCCAGATGTTTGAATTGTGCCAATAAACCAGGGTTTATGATGAGCAACGGCAAGTTGAGTGCTAGGGCTTTTACAACGTAGGACTAAATTTTAACTAGATATTAAAAATGAGGATAGATTTTTAGGCATACTTTATTCTCCTTAATTTCTTTAAAAAAAAACAGGAGTTAACATGGACATCTATTGACTCTAATATGAAAAATTTGGTGTTTCATTAAGATTTTTTAAAAAAAATTTTTCAAGCAAACCCACTCCATTGGAATTCCCAGTTGGTTTCCAAACCCAACTACTAATCTACTTTAATCTCCTTAGCATCGGGGATCAAGCAAGGTAAATTAGATGCTGCCACCTGCTGAGGCCAATCCATTTCTATCCCTAATTATATCTGCAGCATATTCCTGCAGATATAGCAGTGCTGTAGAGGCTAACAAATTGCAAAGCAATGGCAACTTCCAGATGTTGAATACAAGTTGACAATTGTATGCATAGCTTCTTAAAAATAAATAGCAGTAATGGTAGAGTGACCTGAAGAATGGTGGAGGATAGAGACTTTCCTCTCTTCTCCCTCCTGAGATTCACACCTTGGTTGTCCTTCATCCCAACTATCACCCACCAGTATGGGCTGTTCGCATTGCACTAGTCAAAACTTGCTCCTGGGGAGAAAAGCTATGGCAAATCTAGAACTATGGTGCTGGAGAAGACTCTTGAGAGGCCCTTGGACTGCAAGATGATCAAACCCGTCAGTCCTAGAGGAGATTAACCCTGGCTACCGTTTAGAAGGCCAGATCCTGAAGATGAAACTCAAATACTTTGGCCACCTCATGAGAAGGAAGGACTCACTGGAGAAAAGCCTAATGCTGGGAGCAATTGAGGGCAAAAGAAGAAAGGGACGAGGTGGCTGGATGGAGTCACTGAAGCAGTTGGTGCGAGCTTAAATGGACACTGGGCGATGGTAGAGGAGAGGAAGGCCTGGAGGAGCATTGTCCATGGAGTTGTGATGGGTTGGACATGACTTCACAACTAACAACAGCAAGTGAAAAATTTTCTTTCAATTTAAATAGAAGGAGCAGTTTTCCAGATCTAAACTACTTATTTGTCCATTATGCTACTCCTTTTCAAGCAAGCAAGGTCATGTAGAGGACAGGAAAGAAAAAATAAAAAGCCAGCAAAGGGAAAGGTATAAGATAAGAGAAGATAGGATCTATTATAGACTTTCTTTGGAGAATGTCCTTTAAAAATAAGATTTATCCCCTTTAATGTGCTTAATTTTTTTCAAAATCAATAACAGTTTCTTATATTCATACATTTCTACTGAATACTAAAAAAAGGGAGCTTATACAGGTAATCCTCAACTCACAATCACAATTGAGCCCAAATTTTCTGATGCTAAGTGAGGCATTTGTTAAATAATTTTTGACCTATTTCCTTGCCATGGTTGTAAAGTGAATCACTGCAGTTGTTTAAATTAATAACATGGTCATTAAATGAAGCTGGTTTCTCCATTGACTTTGCTTGTAGGAAGGCCGCAAAAGCAGATCACGTAACCCCAGGACACTGCAACCATATAAATATCAACCACTTGCCAAGCATCTGAACGTTGATCATGTGACCATGGGGATGCTACCACGGTCAGAAGCGTGAAAAATGGTGATAAGTCCCTTTTTTCACTGCTGTTATAACTTTGAATGGTCACTAAAATGAACTGTTGTAAATTTTAAGGGATTTCTGGAAAATCAGTAAGGTCGGAGTCAATCTCACTGGTGGGGGTGGGCTGTTTTGTAGAAGTGGTGACACCCTAAGAAAGGCTTGCTTCCTGGATCATACCAGATGGAACTCCTTAGAAAACCGGACCCACAACATTTCCCTCGTAGCAGATTTGATGGGAGATGGAACTGGGGAGAAGCAGCCCCTCAGACCAAAGAATCATCTTCCCTCTTTTTCTTATTGATATAGTACATTTAAAGTGAGGAAGGAGATGTTTAAATGAAATAATTTGAAACTTATAATAAAGAATGTCCTACTGTTCCATGAAGCATCAATGATGTAATTAATGGATCTGATATTTATAGTATCAACTGCATATTAAAGTCCTGAATAAAAGGCTCTACACGAAGGTTTGATTCCATCCAAAAACTCAAGGATAGCATGTCCAATAGATTAAGGCCAGAAACTTCAAAATCACAGGAGATCTGTGTCATGCTTTGTATTTCTACTTGAAGCCTGAAAGACCTGATATTTTGAATTAATGGGTCCCTATAGTTATCAGTGAACAATATGTATAAATCTGATGACAGAAGTTACTTGACTTGATTAATTAGAAATGCCTTTTTTTCAGTTATAAAATAAGAGCAAAATCTTTTTTTCTTTTCAATCTTCAACATATATTTTTAAATTCTGGATTTGGCATGATTTAGCCATTTTTCTTCCAGCATCAACTGCCTGCCAAATTATGTAGTAATTTAGTGCAGAGGTGAATATTTTAATACGTGGGAGGAAAATCATTCATGATGACAATACTTTTCAATTACCTCTGCTCTAGTTACATGCTATCCATGTGATTTACTCCCACTACTCATTAGTTAGAGAAGTTCAATAATTGTTTAAAGACACAAATAAGTTAATAACATGAAAATACAATGTGCAATCTTGTTTGCCAATTCTAGCTGATGAAAGGTTAGACCTTTTCTAGCAAATTCAATCCTATTTCTTTTTTTGGTTTTGCTTTAATATTCCCCACAGTACAGAACAATTAACTTTATGTACGTGTATATATATAGGGGTTTAAAAAGCTCTAAATTGGAAGTATAACTTTTCATGCTGAGTTTGTTTGCAGGAGATGTTGAATGAGTTTTTAAGTTTCAGGAAGGTTGTTAAAAGATATCTAATGTATAAGGCATCATTTTCAAAACGGCCCTGTTGCACGTGTGAACGCGTGGATTTCCTTAGCTCTTCTCTTTCATAGCACCTCACCTCTTTCTCTTTTTAGAGAGATATCTGTGTGGTATACATTCCTATGTATCATGTTTATTCAGATAACATATATCTATACTGTATACATGGCACAGACATTTCAAATAAGAGCCATCTTCAACCTGGCACCTTCTTAATACATTGGGATTTGTGCTAATTAACAATCCTGGAAATTATAGTCCTAACACATTATGTGGGAATCAGATTGCAGATAATTTCTTGCAATTATTGTCACCTAAGGAAAAGACTGAAACTGAATCACAAGAAAGTTTTATAAAAAATAAGGTAGCGAGAGGGCGTGTGGATTGCTTTGTTGGTGAATGGACATGGCTGCTGTTCCTCTTCCTCTACATGCCAAATAGTGAGCTTGGAGCACGTTAGAGTTTAAGGAGAAGTTGAGTTAGTTCCTGGAAAGTTTACATGACAAAGGGAAACTGATATCTGTAGACAGAAACGTATTTGGGAATTAAGTCTACAGAGCATGCAGGCTGCTGTGACTTTGGCTAGCTGGTTCAAGGAAGCTGTTCAAGCCAAGGACCTTTAGCACAGTAGTGAAGCCTAGTCTTCAAATGACTCAGTTGACAGATTTATTTTCAGCCATTCCCCTTCTTATCCCAATGCATTACACTTGTGTTTGCTCTGCTACCTACCAAATAGGTCAAAGAAACACTGGGTCAATTAGGACTACCTGGATGTGAACCAGATAATAGTTAAGGAAAGAGTTTATTGGATTCTAGAGGACATTTTACAGACAAGTGCTGTATTAACCCACAGATAGATAAATTCCAGTCAGTTGCTGAAAAGCTTATTCCCTAATAATTCTTCCTCATAAATTTCCCTAACAAATCTCAGCAAATATAGTGAGGGTAATTCTAAAGATAATGCACATGAATAAGACTAAGATTTTAGTTAGGGATACTTAAACCAGGTCCTTTCATACTGAAATAGTGTAATAATGTTTTTTGCTTGCTTGAATGATTAATTAATCTGTTAATTTGTCAAGGGGGGCCAGAGAGTTTACTGCCCTTTTGATCACAAAGCTCTGTGTTATCATGTGTTCACATCAGTATTTAAGATTATATATGAAATTATTTAGAAAGGCCCTCTGGCTTAACAACTCCTTCCTTATACTTGAAACAAGCATTGCTTGAGTGCTTATATCAATTTCTGCCCATCTCGAAACTTGCAAGGTCGAAGCTTTTCTCCATGTGATTGATGGTTCATATGGGACAAGGAACGAATGCGAGGCCAGGAAGATCCATACTTCTTCCTTATTTCTCAGACAAAAAGTTAACACAGCTGTTGCTAAAGGTTAAATTTGGAGGTCAGTTTGTTATGCTATTAGGAACATCCATGTAGGTTTAAATTGTATTAATGCCCAACCCCTTTTTCTATCCACAGAGTGAGTTAGTCAATGACTACATTGATCCATAGTTGTGTCTTCTTACAGAAGTTCCAGCAATGAAGTCATTAGATGAATGAAATCATTAGAGCTTGTGATAAAGAATTCCTCCTGGTCCAGGTAGACATAGTGTTCACATTTCATTTACTGTTGCAGTAGCCAGGTATAGCTGCCAAACCCAATGTTTCACGGTGAAGCTTTAGGGAGATGAAGCACAGGGCACCAAATTTTAAAAATTAAATAATGAAAAAAATCAGAATAGGTCCGAGAATCTTCAGTCATCTAAAAATCATGTATGATTTGAGCAGATAGAGTGAGCAACCAACAAGTTCCTTCCGTGAAATATTGCCGTACAACGAGACTTTCCAATTGCAGTCCCTACCCTATCAAATACCAACCCCCACCTAAGATCTGATAGGTCCTTACCTTTTTATCCTTCTGAGTAAAATCTGGCTCCTCCCCCCATTGTTGGGATAGGATGAGGCCAGGTGGGATGAAAACGTAGGTTGCATCAGGGAATTGTGGTTGTAGCACCAGGCTTTTTCATTTTTCTTGTCTTGTCATTTTATGTTATATTTTATTTTATTACATTTTATTTGGTTCTATTCATTTCATTTCATTATTTTATTTCATCATTTTATTTCATTATTTATTTTATTATTTTACCCCAAGCATTTCACAATTTGAAATGACATTGGGCAGCTTACAATGGCATAAAAGTATTAAAATTAACAAGAATCCAATAAACGATAAAAACCAAAACATGTATGGTATGGGAACAGGGCTTCTGTCTCTCATTCAATCAAACACTTCTGGCATAGCGGGCGCACATCAGGGCCCCAAGCCAAGCAGTACAGCCAGGTT
The DNA here is from genome assembly GCA_027560395.1 of Boaedon fuliginosus. Classification (NCBI taxonomy): domain Eukaryota; kingdom Metazoa; phylum Chordata; class Lepidosauria; order Squamata; family Lamprophiidae; genus Boaedon; species Boaedon fuliginosus. The sequence continues at coordinate 119,429 of JANHGC010004392.1, read as the reverse complement.
TGAAGGCCCTTCCAGAAGGCTAGCAGGATGAAAGCAGGTCTCACCTCCAGTAGCAAGATGTTCCACAGGATGGAACACCTTGCTGTTGGTTTTTATACTGTTTTATTGGTTGTAAGCTACCTCGGTGATTTTAAGATGGGCCACTATAGAAATGTTTTAAATAAATAAATAAATAAAATAAAATAAACGTTGCACATACATATCCTCCCTTTTGGAATTCATGGAGTCTCTCTGCTCTGATTTCATGGCATCTCACAGACATGCCTTTCATCAATGTTGATGAAACCATTGTTTATCGCTGTTCCATTCCCAGAATGGAACATATAGGGAAATTAGATAATGATTAACTAAGCAAATATAGTTTTCTGAACTCATACCTACCTGTAAACAAATGCTTCCTAGGAAAAGGGTTTAGCTGTTTTGCATGGTCCTACAAAGGAAAAGGCATTCAAAAGCTCTGAATCTGGAGCTACCGATAGGATGGCCATCATGCTTATTGTTGTATTCAGGTAGTGTGGACTTCAATTTTATGTGCAGAGAAAATTTTGTTCCTTTAATTCATCATCCAGGAATCATGGAGAAATTAAAATATATATCCTCTGAATATAGCTAGATTGGGAGTGCAGCCTTATATTTCCTGGCATTGGTGTCATTCTTGTTTTGTGATTATTGTTAATGTTTTGTATCATCAAATTAAGATGATGTAACAGAGCAGCAGTGTAACAAATACTCATGTCTGGGTTTAAAAATAAAAACTCAGTATATTTTTATTTCTTTACACAGAGCAAAAACTAACAGTCAAATACTCACAATAGCAAACCACAGCTTCAAACTCAATGTTTCAACAATCCAAAACACCAACCAACAAACCTGCTACTTTTCAACTGTAGTCTTTTATCACTCTACCAATTATCTCTTTTTCTGCCACTCCCAGTATTAACATAATCACAGTTAACATATGGCTTACTTTCTTTAAAGCTATCGAACACATTTTATTACCTGACACAACTTATCTTAGGATAAACTAGGATCCTAACAATTATCTTGACTTTCCATTAATTTCTTCAGTTGCATTGCACCCAGTAGATCAGAGGTGTCAAACTCACAGCTCGTGGTTCGGATGCGTCACATGCTGGCCTCACCCCCGCCCAGTTTAGCGAAGGGGGAAAAAGTCCCCATATGTCACGTGATGTGGCCATGACGCCGCGAGTTTGACACCCCTGCAGTAGATGCACTGGAGACTTACTTGTGATAATAGTTATCCAAATTCTGCATATATTTGAAGATCTGTTGCTTGACCTTTCTAATTAACATTGTATTGATCATACAATTGTATTTTTTAGAAATGACAATTAAACAGTTCTATTTCTCATTTTCAGGTTATACATGAAATAGTATTTGGATCCATTTTTCCAACATGGAGATTGCAAAGGCATTGCCTTTCACAAGACATGACCTGTGTGCCTCATTATATTTTTTTATATCTAGGTGTTTTCATACCTATGTGCTTTTTTGAGACAAATGTTGTGGTTTGTGAAAGAAAATCATCTTAACAAAATCATCAGCTATGTCCAGGCATGTGGCTTGAGACCAGTCTGTTCTTCCATGATCTGCAGTTCTGAAAAGCAACATTCTTTGCCTGCTGGATGTTCAGCACATCAAATGACAGTTCTGGCATTGTTTTTAGAGGGTTAACTAAGATTAATGAGGAAAGAAACACGAAGCCATAGAGGATCAACATTACAAATCAATGCCTGAATAAATTTAACATGCATTCCATCTGCAGAATGCATGGTGTGGATTTGTTTCTTAAGAGTGTATCTTTTATGCTTCTAAATAACCCACCAAGACATGAACACTGCATCCAGTTTAATAATGCTTTATTTAAGGTTTATACAGTAGTCGATGTATTGATTGGAGAGGAATTTGTAGAATACAGGAGAATGTTTAATAAGATACAAATAAACTCCCACAGCGCTTGCAATTCCCAATTCACCGCATTTGTGAATTGTAACTTCAGCATTTTAATTCATAGAAAGTCATCAGAAAATGTTCAGTTTTAAAAGTATGCACTTGTTCTGAGCTCAGCCACTCCTGAAAGATGAACATTTATATTTATATAGCTTTTTTATCTGAACCTTTTACTAAAAGCCTTTTTTCTTAAAAAAAAAATCCTCAGAAAGAATATTGTATTTATTTCTACCTAATTACAGCTTAGACTCTGAAAATGTGAAATCTTTGAGATTTACATCTTTTTGTCATTAAACCTTCCAGAGAAGATGGTGCTTCTCTCTTTCACTCTCTCCTTTTAATCAAAACACTATTATCCTTAGATTGCCTCTTTACATTGCTGCTTGTCTAACAAATCTTAGGAAGTTACTTACCGTCAAATAATTACAGTGCAAAAGAAAAGAATAATACAAAGAGCAGGCCTTTTTACATGTCTGAGTGGGTTTCACAATCCTGTCTCATAATCAGATTCCAGAAATTGAACTTGCAGAAAGTTTGTGCTAGCCTTGTGGATTTTCATTTCAGATGTTGTCAACTCAAGGGCATTTGGACCAATCAATAACTGTCTGTCTTCTTGCACACAGAAAGTTGGCTATTAGAAAAGAGAGGCTTACAGCAGACTCAGCCAATACCATTAGCCCTAGCCTTAGGGCAGTTCTATCCATGTGCTGGGGTAGACACCTGCCCCCTCCCCTCCCCCACCATTAAGAAGGCCACTTGGGATGTCATTTGGACATAGCGGGCAAAGAGCACTTCTTTATTCTTTCTCTTTTTTACACCCAGACTTCACAAAAAATCAATAAATCTGTTCTTTGCTTATTTTCAGAACTTTACTTCAATATAAGGAAGGACTTTCCTTCCAGCTACAAACTCTTGCAACACCAACTCTTTCTTTCTCTTTCTCTACAGTTTCCTTTCTTAGTGGCCGTTTGAGAAATAATTGGAAATAACGCCGGAATTAAACCCTTCTTTTGAAATTAACAGGAAAACCTTGATTGGCTGCCTAGTTTCAAGATTCAGGAACATACTGTATATTCTCTGTTCTTTAGTATTGTGCTAAATGATTTTTAAGGAAACGGCCCAACGTAAGTTGCCCTTTCTTTTCTTCCACACAACTAACCATTTTTTTTGGCTTTGTGTGGATTGAGTATATTTCAGTAATTTCTCCAAAGACAACATGTTAAAATGATGCAAAGAAAACAGGAGAATTAATTGCTGGAGCACCTTTGAAATTCTGTACTTTTATTTGTAGTTAATAGAAAGATAAATACAGTACATGGGTTTTTTTCAATCCAAAATGGACAATGATAAAAATTTGTGTGTGGTTATTGGGATTAAGCCATTACTGAATCAAGAAAAAACTTACTATTCTTCACCATTCCCATTCTAGGAGGCAAATACTGCTACTAGCAATCAAGTACTACTGGTAGCAGTCTAAGATACTGGTTATTTCTTTGCTCAGAAGACAGAGTAATATGTATCAAACCTGCAACTAGACTGCTTTGTCAGATTCAGTGGAATTATCTATTGCACTGCCAATATTGAGTGAGAAGTCAACCCAAGTCCAGATATGATATAAGAGATGCACCATCAGACATTGAAACCTCCTATGTCATGTCTTGAATATCAAATTAGCATAGATTTCATTTTTAATTATGAGGTACTGCCTCATCCAGCTAGCCAACAATTTCAACCCCTGCTTATTATATGTCTCTTCCCTCCCTAATAAATGTAGACTGTGCTATACCTTCCAACTCAAAGGATTAAGAAAGGATTAGCCAATGTAAGAAAATGGGATCAGGAATCCCATCAAGAATGAATGTTATTCATTCCCCAATGTATTTTGGGGGGGCCTAGATTCCATTCTGCTCTAGGCTAACATTCTATATGGCTAGCTGAAAAGCGAATACAACTTGGTGGTCATATGATAGTTTTACTGAAGAGATACTGAGAATTATGCCCCAAGGCAACTGAGTTCAGGAGCTGTAGGCTGCAACAGATTTGGAGTCTCTCAGGAAATATTTGCAATGGCACTTTCACCTGCTCGAACTGAATGGCACTCAACTACGGCTCACCTCTTGGCTGTTATGTTCTGGAATGTTGCAAGGTAGGAAGTCAGAAGTAAACATCTACCCTCTTGATATCCTTTTCTAAATGCAATATAGAAGTAGTGGGAGTGCTCTGATACTGTATTCCTGTGTTCAATATCTATAAACACGCACTCTATTTTTCTATGTTTTTTTTTAAAGTTCCTATTTTAATGAAAAACTACTTCTAAGCATATTTTAAGTGCCTCTTGTCAAACAGATGAACTCCTAATTAACGCTTTAAAAATGAATGAAGGCCAATATACCTTCAGATTTCCCTCTCTTGAGAATTCACAATTGAGAATAAGACCAGACAAATGACTTTTAATCTTATGAAACCTTTCCTAGTCAGTATATAGTTTCATGTAAGCACCAGTGAGCCCTTAAAATAACTTGTTTCAATAAAGCTTCAAAGTGAAATTTTGTTGTGTTAAATTTAAGTGTCTTTTTTTATAAATGAATATGCAAATGTAAGGTATTTCATATATAAAGTGTAGTACTGAAGCTTGCATTAAAATTTGCCTTGGTCAGAATAAGAAATTTGCTCATCTATTTGAAACATCTGCTCAATAAGATAGTTCTACAAATAATAGTCTAACTAAAATATTAGATCATAACTGATTTGTAGTCTTTTTAAATGAAAGTATGAAAAACAATCTTTTATTTCTATGTTTAGTAGTAAAGAAAGCAGAATTAAAACTAAATTGGTATCTCTTCAAATAAACACTGAATTCCTGCCTAAATTCAAATACAAGCAAAAAAAAGTGAGATAGTATCCAAATACAACACAGGAATATAAAAATTCCTTATGTTGATTAACTAATAGTTATCCAGGTTAACATGTTACTATTTCAGACAATGATTTTGTGATATAACTAGTAAAAGTGGAAAGAAATAGTTTTTATGAATGTTCTTTAACAATAAAATGAATGTGTCAGTGTTCCAACTAACAAACTCCAACTCAATAAACTCTGAGAGAGACATTTCCCCAAAGATAAATTTATTAGAGTTGTCATATTGGCACATCTGGGAAAACCAAAATCTGAGACTTCTGAGTTTTCCCTACCCCAAAAGAAATTCAAAGATCCAACCCCTGCACCTATCAGTTCATCATATGGGCCAACCAACCATCGTCCCAACCGAAGACCTCCCTCAGGTGCAGGGCAGATTGTCCTTGACTTCCAAGAAAGAATGTTGTTGAGTCTAATCTTCTGCTCACTAAAAAAATCCCCCCTCGCAGATTCCCAGGCACTAAGATGTGGCAGCCTTGAACTTTCCAAGTAAAATATGGTTTCCATGGCTTACAGTATGTTTGTTAAAGCAGCAGTAATACATTTTCCATCAGTTATACTGCAGACTTTTCATGCGACCAGAAAAATAGCTGCTTCAATCAATATTTTATGGAATTGAATAGCTCAACACTTCAAGCAGAAAACATTCTCAAATATAGGGCTGTTCTTTGTAAAGTTGGACACCGAATTTCCAAAGGAAGGCAAAGCTAAGGTATGCTAAAGAACTTTTGGTTTCTTACTTCATGAAGTAACCAAGAAGCTTAAAATGCTAAAATTTCTATTTAACCCTTGCTAGAATTTGCCAGATTCAGGCAACATTATGTCTGCCTAAATGTAGGATATATCCTTAGATAGTTATACAAAACATAATAAAAGTGATTACGGTTTTATCCTTTTCTTTTCTCTCCCGCCACCATTCTCTCTCTCAAAGATCTTTATAAGTGCATTAATAACAACAGCATTTAGACTTGCAGCCCTCTCTAGGCAGTTTACAGAGTCAGCATATTTCCCCCAACTATTTGGGTCCTCATTTTACCGACCTTGGAAGGATGGAAGGCTAAGTCAACCTTGAGCCGCTCAGAACTGAACTCCTGGAGTGAGCAGAGAGCCTGAATTCTAACCACTGCACCACACAGGATTTCTTTAAATAATCTATAGTTGGTAGCAAACCCCATTCTAATTGCATAATGTTCTTCTAAGATCCATTAAAAAGGGCTTGAGGGCTTGCATACAGCTGAAGATTTATTTATTTATTTATTTATTTATTTATTTATTTATTTATTTATTTATTTATTAAATTTATACCCTGCCTCTCTTCCCTAGTCGAGGGGAACTCGAGGTGGCTTACAACACCATTAAAAATACAATATAAAATGAACATTATAAATACATTAAAATAACTATAAATCTTAAAACTATTAAAACACAGTCATACAACATATGTACAGTCATCCATACTGGGAGTCAACAATTCCAAGCCCACTAACAGAGCCAGGTCTTTACGGCTCCGCAGAAAGCCAACAGATTCAGGACAGTTCGGATCTCCATGGGAAGCTAGTTCCAGAGGGCCAGAGCTGCCACAGAGAAGGCCTTTATCTGTGGGCCCACCAGCCAACATTGTTTAGCTGATGGAACCTGCAGGAGGCTGACTCTGTGAGATCTCATGGGGCGCTGGGAGGCATGAGGTGGCAGAAGGTGGACTAGAAGGTACTCCACTCCTAAGCCATGAAGGGCTTTAAAAGTTGCCACTAGCACATTAAATTGCACTCGGAAGACCATTAGGAGCCAGTGCAGCTCGGGGTGGACAGGTGTTATATGGGTGCACCGAGGTACACCCCTTATCATTTGTGTGGCTGCATTCAGGACCAATTAAAGCTTCCGAGTGCTCTTCAAGGGCTGCCCCATGTAGAGCACATTACAGTAATCTAATCAAGAGGTGACCAGGGCATGGTATGAAAAGCCACCGAGAGGTCAAGAAGCACCAAGATGGAGGAAGCTCCCCCATCTCGGGCCCGCCAGAGATCATCTGCTAGAGCGACCAATGCATCTCAGTGCTGTAAATGGCCCTGAAACCAGACTGAAGAGGATCCAGATAATCAGCTTCCTTCAAGGTATGCAGGAGTTGAAATGCCACCACTTTCTCGACAACCTTCCCTAAAAAGGGAAGTTTGGAGACCGGATGAAAGTTGTATAGATATAGATTGTATATCACTAATATGCTATATATTTGAGGTAGGTCTTAGTTGTCTGATCACACTGTTGTCTTTGGGATTTTGTTTCTGCTGAAGTGTGCCTTTGGACAATTAAAGATTATTCATGAGAATATGGAAGAATATTGTCCTTGGTCTATTAATAGCTGATATTTGATAGCTTTAGAATTATCAGTGGATAAATATCTATGTATTGTACTTTACTTTACTTTAAATGTGGTGAAAGTATTTTGCAATTTTGTTCTCCTCTGCATTATTTGGAGCTCTTTTAACAGGTGGGCTATAAGCTGACAGCAGAAATAATAACAATGACAGTGTTGTAGCTTTAGTTAATTGGTTCTTCATTATTTATCAGATTCAAAGTGCCCTGCACAGCCTAAAATAAATTTATTGTCTTCGATATAGCACTAGACCTTGGGTTCCAACAGGAAAAACCCATATTTTGAAGAGTAACTTTATTGGTGTGTCCTGTGTTGAAACGTTAATGGTAAGAAGAATAGTCAATTGGTATATTTGATGTCTGCTTTGGGTCTTAGTAGAATAGACATGTATAGTAGAACATAACAAAGTGCAGTTCACTTTTTCAATTTCAGAGAAGTTATATGCAGAAGGGAAAGAACTAGTAAGGAAATATTGGGTTTTCTTGCAGCTGAACTGAATATGGTTCTAACAAGTTCTCATTTTACAGGAGACCACAATAAAATCATTTTCTATCTTCTAAATAATTCTATCATTCAAGTTCATAATGTCTGGAAAACTGAGCCTGAATGGTAAGGACCAGTGGGATGGGAAGAAAAGTGGAATAGCATTCTGTGGCAGCATTAGTACCTAGTTTTGTTATTTGTTCAATCTTATCTTTCAACATTTATCTTTGTACATGCTTAGATTCCCCTGACTGTCTTCTGATGAGATCAAATAGTCTTTCCTGCTCCACTATTTTTGAATTAGTCTAGGAAGGTTTCTCTACCCTTGCACGGGTCTGCACCCCATCTTTTCAAGGTAGCCACCAAGGGAATGCCAAACAGCCATCCAGCCTTTATCAACAGACAAATTGTGTAATGGAAATGAAGAGCATTCTTTCCCCCTTGCTATGACAAAGGGTGTATTGTTAACTTTCCATGAGACCAGAAAAAGAGATCTGCAGGTTTGTAAAATGTAAAGAAATGTCTGAGTGAAATGGAGGAATAAGTTATTTAGGCTTAATCAGCCAAAATTATAGTGGGAAAAGTTCATCAAATATGTTAGGGACTTGTAGATTTTGAATGCTTCCTTGATTAGCTTTCAGCATATTTTTCAAATGTACAGTATTTTACAGTAAGTAGTATATCCTGCAGTATATTTCAAAATATTATAGAAACTCTTAAATGTCCTCAAAAAGTTCAACGGGCAAAATGTTAAAAATCAAATGGGAAAAAAAATACAAAAGTAAGAAGAAAAAGACAGCCATTATTCAAACATAAGTTGACCAGGTTACAACATTAAAAGCGGTATTTAAAACTGTAACCTAATATAAGATGAGGATACAGATAGAAATAATTTAGAACAATTTGAAGTTTAATAGAGATTTGATTTTAAGTATTGTGATAGAGAATAGAAAAGAATAATTTTTAATTTATTGGATAAGAATGGAATTAATGTGGTTTCGAGAAAAAATTTATATAATATTACATTTAAATAATATAATGATAATATAAGAAATTGAACAAAGGAATTGAAAATGTATGAATAGAATATAAGATGGTTATGTTTGAGAGAAAAATAAAGTTTGTTAAAGTTGAAAATGAACTTGGTTATTTGTTTATGACAATTAAAAAAAATGAATGAATTGCAAAATTGGGAAATTGAATGAAAGAATTGAAAATGTATGAACAGAATATATGATGTTTTATGAGAATATACTGAAAATACACTAGATTTAAGAATTAAGATGATATGGATAAGATTGAGATATATATAGAAATATAGAATAATTCTAAAATTAAGATGATTAGAGAGGGTTGTTAATGATAGATATTAGGAAAAAATAATTATTAATGAATAATGGATAATTAATTTGTGTTAAGGTAAACAGAGAAAGATTATACTGAATGATGATTATATATTATACGAAGTATCTTGATTTTGATTGTTAAAAGATTAAAATAAGAAGCAGGGATGTGAATAATGATGAATTGGATGGATGTAAGTGATGCCCGGAAACAACTTTGTTCGTGCAATGAGACGATGTGTTAAAAAGAAAAATAATAAAAAATGTATGAAAAAAAGTGTAACCTAATGGAAAAATGGTTTGCATTGCAAAAAACAAACAAATAAACAAACAAAAACCATGGAGTACATACACATACATAAAATCATGTGCCCATGATTTTAAAAATGGATAGATTGAGAAGCAGTCATGCTGTTCTTCTACTTACTCCCTTAATGGCTTACACTTTCTGAATTTAAACTTCCATATTCTATATTTCTTTCTAGAATACGAGTACAGACAAAGTACTTTAATGGGAGAAACATTATAAAATGTGAACAGAGCTCAATACATTCATGGAACATATTTTCAAAGCTTTTTGTAGGTTAATTTTTCAACCACAATAATTTTCTACACTTTTAAATATCACTGAATAAAATCACAGCTGTATTTTAAGTTTCCAGTATTTTGACATAATCCTGGCAGCTAATAAATTGAATCTAACCAGATTCTTATATTGTATTAATTTACATGTCTTAGCAAATATGTACTATAAATCAACAATAAGATATTTTAAAGACAGTGGATAATTACTTCAATTTCTTTAAATACATTTGATCAAAAAGATAGCCATATTGGATAATGTCACTTAAGATGGCAATGTGTGCTAATTTGTTTACAGTGAATATAATTCAGAAAAGTTTCAATTTATGCAGCATAATTTTATTAAATCTGTGTGGGAATTATCTGAAATAGATTTTCAGTGCCACAAAAAAGTTCCATAGAAATTCAAGTTCAAACCCAAATTATGCTTCCAACTTTTTTCTAAACATTCAAGACAACTTTTTTTTGCTCAACCTATGAATTTTATATGATACTATCACTATTCCATCGTATTAAATGAAAAAGAATTATATCGTTCTTTAAATGTTAAGGGCTTGTCAATGATTTTTATGGAGAAGATTATCACTCATTTGTGGCAATGAGAGGCATTTTGAGGCATACAGCAAGAAGTATTGGAAGGTGGCTGATTTGAAGATATCAACATAAAAAATGAGCTTTGATTATCTGGGATAATTTTATCATTCTGCTCTCCCCAGAACAATGGAAAGGGTCCATCACTTCACAGAGATCAATAAAAATAAAGAAGAAAAGAAGAATGATGGTAGCAGGAGACTCATGATTGCATTAGACAGAAGCAGCTGTATTGGGACTGACTTAGCTATCCAAAGAAGTGGTACGTCTTTCTACTGAACATATCTAGGATGTGATAGAGGATTACCAAGGCTTATCAAACTGATTGATTTCTAATCATTTCTGTTTATTCATATGGGGGATAGACAATATTGCTACAAGAGGTCAAACACTTCAGAAGATTATAAGTGGCTATAACATGTTGAGTATGAGGTTTAAAGAGTTGAGAGTAGAAACAAGTAGGTGGAAAACATGAGGGCTGAAAGTAGTGTCTCCATCCATCCTGTTGATGATTTAAGAAGAGAAAGCAGAATCCTGGAAGTGAACAACTGACTATGAAGATAGTGTCATATTTAAAAAAAAAGGATTTCCTAAATCATAGCGCATATCGCTAGCGTAAGCACCTTTTGTTGCAGGTCAGCTGTGTCTCGCAGACATATAAAGATAGATTTGGTGAGAGCTCCATGAAAAACATGGAGAAGCAGGGATAGATTTAGGGGGAAGCTATAAAGATGATAAATGGTCTGGAACCAATGATTATAAGAGCTGGGATCTTTAACTTGCAATGAGCAGACACAATGGCTATCTGCAAATATTTAAAAGGCTGTCACATGCAAGAGAGTGGACTTATTCTCTGTTAATACTGACAGTAGAACAAGGACCAAGATGAATAATAGAAAGGAGATTTTGGCCAAATATTGGGAAGAATTTCCTAAATGTAAGAACTGAAACAGTAAATTTTTGTTAGAATAGAGATGGATTCTCCCTCTTTGTAGGTTTTCAGATTAGGGATTCTTGGGCACCTTTCATACATGACTTAGTGAATTGCTACATTGAGCAACTCATATAGATCCTAGATGACATATAATATGACCAGAACAGGAAGTGGATTTTGATAGATCATTTCTACAATTAAAAAAGAACTATGTCAGCTATTGAATGCCCTTATTGAGATTTAGTATGCTTCGAAGGGCAACATAAAGTTTGCTACAGATTTTGCAGATAGTAACATGATGGGGTGGGGTGGGGGACACGAAACTTCCTCCCTCCCTTTTGATTAACTATAAATATATCATTTTTATCTTTTTAACTTCTATTCTGTATTCCATAAAAAAGGAGATCTGGGAGACTTGTTACCATGGCCAAGGAAACAACTTCTTAATCTAAACTAAAAGAACATTTTAGATTTAGCTAGATAAAATGGAAAGAAACAAATTGCAGACCTGGGGCATAGTTAAAGAGACAACTGCAATAATCTCACCAAAAGAAAATGAGAGTGAATTGAGAGAGAATTTAAGAATGCTGTATTAAATTTCTGAAAGAAAGAAGGAAGATAACATATATGTAATAAACATATAAAATAGGCACATGCTGGATTGAATAGGGATAATAATATAATATGCAAGAGACTTTTTCCTGGGATTCCATGAGACAGTGGATTTTTCAAGATAAATTGAATTCAGATTCTGAGGAAGTAACATTAAGGTAAATCTCTGGAACTGTGAGATGATGGTTTCTATTCCATGGGTGCAAATTCTTCAGAGTTCTTCCATCCTCCTGAAATCAATAAGCTGTTTTTATTGGTTCTGTTGACTTTTCCGCTCATCTGTATGCTGGTTGATTTATTTTAATTTCCTTGCCACAAATAAACAATCGGAGGAAAGGTGAAAGGGCAGGAGGACATAACATTGGTCAGAAGAGCATTTTTGGTGTTCCTAGCTCCCCTTGGTGGAGGAAGCTGTAGGCTGCTCCATAAAAAGAAGTCATTTAAATGGTGGTTTAAACAAAGCCAGGAGCAGTTTGGAAATGCCCATTTTACAATTAATCCAATATGACTTAATCATTATCTCACTGAAATGCCATTAATTTCAATAAGTATTACTTAAGCTGGAACTCCATCCCTTAAAAATACCTACACACCAAAAAAAAACCACACCTTACCTTGTGGCAATTAATATATTTGAAAGGTGTATCTACATGAAACCATTAAGGGAGATCATCTGACGGCATGGGGTATACTGATGATACCGAGTTATACATCTCTGCACCGGGCCAGTCCAGTGATGCCGTTGAGGTGATCTCCTGGAGCCTGGAGACTGTGAGGATCTGGATGGGAACCAACAGGCTCAAGCTCAACCCTGATAATGGCTGTGGATATTTCCTCCACAGGGTCCAATGGATTGTCTAACCTTAACTCTGGGGGGGGGGGAGATTGACCCCCTCAGAATGGGTGCGCAACTTGGGAGTACTCCTTGACCCTCAGCTACAATTAGAACAGCATTTGGCGGCTGTGGCCAGGGGAACATTTGCACAGGTTCACCAAGTGCACCAGTTGTGCCCCTTCCTGGACCAGGAAGCTCTTCTTACAGTCACTCATGCTCTCATCACCTCCAGGTTAAATTATTGCAATGTGCTCTACATGGGACTACCCTTGAAGAGCATCCAGAGACTCCAGTTGGTCTAGAATGTGGCTGCGCAAGTGATCAAAGATGTGCTGCGGTACACCCACATAACACCACTCCTTGGCGAGCTGCACTGGCTTATAATAGCCTTCTGGGTGCAATTCAAGGTGTTAGTGATGACCTTTAAATCTCTCCATGGCTTAGGACCGGGTTACCTTGGCAGATCTTTGGGCAAAGGCCTTCTCTGTTGCTGCACTGGCCCTCTGGAACCAGCTCCTTTGGAGGTCCGGACCATCCCTAATCTGTTAGCCTTCTGCTGGGCCATCAAGACCTGGCTTTCTCAGCGGGCTTGGAGCTAACTGTCTCCCCTGTATGAAAGGAGAGTATATGTGTTGTTGTATATTGGGTGTTGTTTTAACTTTTTATTGTTTAATTTTAATGTTTAATTTTAATGTATTTTTCGTATTTTATTGAATTGTAGATTTTATTGTTGTTAGCTACCTTGTGTTCTCTCTACTGAGGGAAGAAAGGTGGGGTATAAATTTAATAAAACATAAACATATAATCATATAATTATATTTGCACAGTATACAATATCAATCCCTTTTGTTTCCATCTTCAGCCTGGTTTCTGTAGTGGCAAATGGCAGAGATTTTCCTGTTCCATTCTCCAAAGAGAAAGAAGAGAGAAGTGGCTATTTGTGTGTGTGTGAAATCTTTGTAAGCTTTATATGCTGAAATTTATTCCATTATTCTATTAAAGAAGAAAATGTGCAACATGTCTTTCACCTCAAGGCATCTCTCAGTACATTTTCATCTTCTCTAATACCTGTAGCTCCTTTTCTATGCTAACATTTCACTGCAAGCATTTTATATACTCTGTCAGTTAAGTCTCCCTTGAATGCCTATGGCCTTCTTGTCTCTGGTGGGTCAGGCACATCGGCCCTTTCAGATCTCTGATGGGGGTAGCAAGGACCACAGTGCCAGCACTGTCAAGTAAACAGATCAAATAGCAGCATGTCCTATAATAAATAGCTCATGTACAAAACTATTTGAAGCAACACCAAGACTTACATATATATATTAGAGGCTCTTTCACCTGATTGTAAAAAGCTTGATACATTATTCTGCCCACCTGGGCAACAGAGACAAAGTAACTGAAAATGGAAAAAAAAACAAATCATTGCAGCTTTTTAGCTGTGGCTACAATTCTTAATTAGGAATATAATACTGGATAGGCAACAGCCTCCTTTGTGCCTAAATATATGGAGAGAACAATACGCACACATATTTTTTTGATGCTTTGAGTCTCAGCTAAAATATGCTCCTGCTCCATTGCTTCTAGCAGCACAATCCAAATCTTTCTCCTCATTTGATACAGCGACCTCTCAAGTGCATCATTGCCCTGAGGGCTGAGGGCAGTCCAGCTACTGTTAAACCCCTTGGGTTGATAATCTTCTCCCACATTTGCCCTTAACACCAGACATACCACCATTAGCTACAGCTCCACTGGTGCTCATTAGAGCCGATCAATATAGACTAACATAAAGGATGCTACTGCACCTTCTGTTATTTCTTAGTTACTGCAGATTTACAGACTTTCTTCTACAATATGAGTGATGTGCTAGACAGGTTTGGTTAGCCATAGAAATCTCTTCTCTCTTTGCTGTATCGCTATCTATATCTATCTATCTATCTATCTATCTATCTATCTATCTATCTATCTATCTATCTATCTATCTATCTATCTA
>JANHGC010004390.1:94106-104197 GCA_027560395.1 Boaedon fuliginosus | reverse complement strand
AGCATGGAAGAATTGGAAGGGAAGATCACTGAAATAAAATAATGCAGCTGAGGGGGCTGGGACTGTAACTGTGGCGGTACAATGTGTTTTTAGGGAGCGCTCCCTGAAACCATCAATTTCCAGTTCTTTGGGGTCTCTTTGGAGCCGAATTTGCCCTGTTGGAGCCGAATTTGCCCTGTTGGGGCAAAGAAAGGAAGCACACATCCCATAGGGTACAGGGAGCGAACGCAGCCCCCCTGGCCAAATTGGGAAAGTTGCTTCTCTGGGGATGAAAAAGAGTGGCCATAATGAGCCACTTCAAAGCCAGGCCAGCCACCAACAGAAGAAGGAAACAGAATGTGTCAGATATGGGTAAGGTGGCTTAATTGGACAAAAAATCTGAGTTTAAGTTGGAAGAGCACCCTGAATTGGAATAACTTTAAGAGTGTGAGTTAAATTGTGTGAAAGTGGCAATGAGAGCGATGGTGGAAAAGTTGGATTGTGAGAAGAAGATCAGCTGAGAGGAGTGCTTTGAAATACTGGACTTTCTGTTAATCACATTTTTGGACTTCGCTTTCTCTCTCCTTTTTTTTTTTGGAAGATTGGGGTCATTTTATTAAAAAAATTTCTTGTTGGTGTGTGGAGTTGAAACAATCTGGGTTGGAACATCTTTTGGACTTTTCTATGTCGGATTTAAATTTTTCCCTCTTCTTTGAATGAACAATGGTGGGAGAGGCATAGAAAAGAAGAGGACCAGAGCTCTGCTGCCATCTAGAGGTAAGATTTAAAGACAAAATGAAAGACCAACAGAAAGTTACAGTTAAAAGTTACAAGATAGTAAATGACCTTTGAATACAGCTGCATTGAGGAGAAAGCCATAACAGAACTGCATTGAAAGGCTGAGAAAACTGGCAGTTAAGAGAAGGTACATAACTGGCACAAGATTTATTTCTCTTGGGATAGATTTGGATTTGATTAAGTAGGTGGCTTTTGTAAATAGAGACTGTGATGGATTTTTAGATTGACTGGAGAGTTTTTTCTTTCTTTTGAACTTTTAATAAGTGGGAATTTTCCTTTCTGTTTTGGGGTATTAGATTATTGACCCAGTATGGTTTTGTGATTGATGATTTTTGACTCTGCTATGGAATTGTTGACTTCTTTTTTTCTTTTTGTCTTCTGGAATCTGATTTTTCCTTTTTTCCCTCCTTTTTTCTTCCCTATTTTATTTTTATTTTACTTCCTTTTGGAATTATATTTTGGAATTGGACTTTGTCTCATCTTTGGATTTTTGAATTTGATTAAGTGGATATACTTTTTGTCTTATTTTTCTTTTTTGGGTTAATTTTGTGGGCCACTATGGATTACAACTTAATAAGACTTGGATTATAAATCAATTGGGATTACATCTTGGACTGATTATTCACAATTGGTGATCACACATTTGGATTTATTTTAATCCCTTTTGGAATTCTATTTTGGAATTTGGGCTTTTTGAAGTGGACTTAGTGGGTATACCTTGTTCTTTTTTCTTCTTCTTTTTGGGTGAATTTTGTGGACCATAGTGGATTACAACTTAATAAGATTTGGATTATAAACTGACTGGTACTACACTTTGGATTGATCATTCAAGACCAGCGATCACATATTTGGATTACACTTTTGGAAAATGTCTAGAAAAGGGATTGTGGCTTCAACCTCAGTTCCATCCCAAAAGAGTCTAAGCCCTGGGTCTCAATGCTCTATAGAATCAATGCTTCAACAGGAGAAGGGAATCAGTCACAAAAAGAGGCAACAAGACAGTGTCTATGTTCCAAGTTATAATGAATAGTATAGAGTCCATGAAAGGGGACATGAAAGACATGAGAAAAGACAGGGGCAATGTGGATGAAAAATTAGAGAAATTTTGAGAAGTTATGGAGAAAAATGAACAATGAATACAAACAGTTGATGAGAAATATGACCAAATTGAGAAGCACGAAGGAGAGATAGATTGTACATTTGCACAAACAGACCAAGAGAAGAATAGGATCATAGCCACATTGGAGATGGATAAGGCTCATTTCTTTCTTCAATCCCAGAACATAGAGGAGGAAAAGGGGGAAAAATTAGCAGAGATAATGACAGGGCTGCTAGCTGTGGTGTTGGAGGTAACTCAGGGTAACATGCAGAGAGAGGTCAATGAAATTTTCAGGGTCTGGGGGGGCGTGGTCTGCATCCAAGCAGGATCGGTCAAGCTTTCACAGGGCCCCTGAAAACTCCCGAAATTCTTATCTGCCAGGGACTTAGAGGGGTCTAACCCTGACCTGTAGGGACAGGGGAAAGAGGACAGCAAACTGGGAACCAGGGGAGAGAGCTGTCTCCTTGTCAGGTCCCGTGTTTAAGCTCCATACTGGCAGGAAGAAAAGCAGCTGACAAAACTGTATTAAGCTGGGAGTGACCACAGAGGAAAGATTTGAAAGAAAGACAAGATCTGCATGGAGGTGATTCTTGGAGGGAGCTGATACGATAATTGAAAGTGCAATTCTTGATGTAAGTAGAGGATTGGCTTTAAAGATAATTGAGTGACGGAAGTTGCCTATAAAAAAAAAAACCCAATGGAAATACCATGTCACAGAAAGGATTAAAAATCATTTGAAATATATTTCAAACACATTGGGGTATGGTTTAAAGATAATGTTTAGAGACATCCATTTAAATCCTTGCAAGAGGTCCTAAGGGATATTAGGCAGGGAGGGAACTTGCTTCAGATTAGAATCTGCCCAGGAAATTTCTAAAGAAGGCTACACTCTTTGCAGTGGAAACAAGCAACTGAACGTTTTCCAGATTCTCATATTCAGACAAAAGCTACATTAGTTTAAGAGCTGACTTCTCTTGCTGATGAGTGGAAGGGCTCTTCATGCATCTTTGAATTGACAAAAATATCTACCAGTGTGATATTGTAATGGTGTGTGGGAATGGCCTTGGGAGAGAGAAGAAAGCCACGGACTAGGCAATGGTCAAATAAGAAGTAGTTGAACTTGGAGAAGGAATGAGGGCAAGGCAAATTTCTCAGAAGGGACCCTCCTTACTTTCTTAGTCAGTTCCAGAGATGTCATTGGAGAAATATACTTTTAGACAAATGCCAACTAGGCTGGCATCTGAGATATAATATCAAATTACACCTACAAGAGAAAATAATACAGATCTTAGAAGTTATATCAGACTATCCCTCAGCACAAACCTCTATGGTTTTGGATTTCCAGAACTTCTGAAGAGACCTAGATTGATGAAAGGTGTTTTAAATAAACTTGGAAGGTTGGCTAAGTGGCAAAGGGCAAACCACTATCCTGTTCTCCAGATATTGGCTATGCTGCTGTGCAGGGATGGGTTCCTACCGGTTTGCTGGTTACCCGCTTTGTGGGTGCACTTCCCAATTGCCTGTCAAATGTGCACTGCGCGCGATTGACTTCAAAATCTTCGTGGTGTTCTACAAGCACTCTGATTGGATCAGAGAGAGTTACGGAGCCTTGGTGGCACAGTGGTTAAATGCAGTACTGCACACTCTGCTGGCTTGTTCAGCAGGTTGTCAGATCAAATCCCACTAGGCTCAGGGTTGACTCAGCCTTCCATCCTTCTAAAGGTCGGTAAAATGAGGACCCAGATTGTTTGGGGGTAATATGCTGACTCTGTAACTGTGTGGGGAGTGTTGTAAAGCTCTGATAAGCAGTATATAAAATCTGAGTGCTGTTGCTATCTATGTTGTAAGCTGCCCAGAGTCCTTCGGGAGTTGGCATAAAAATGTAATAAATAAATAAAATAAATAGTTAAGTTCTCTCTCTGACAGGGATGAAACTGTCAACTGAGTATCAAAAAGAACAAAGACAATATATTACTTAACTATTTGCTGATGTACTGCTGACAATGTTGTATCAAAGTAACCCTGTGATTTGGAAGGGTGGGCAGATAAAGAGGGCCAAATACTGAAAAGAGGACACAAGTCAGGATATTCTATTAATATTTCATCACTTTCTGTGGACCCTTTAAGGTTAAACTGCACAAAATAGCTTGTCTTATACTATTTCTTTTATAAAATATTTTTGTGGGGAGCCCCCCTACCCCAGAAGAGTGAAATATTTTGGAAAATAGTTGAAAAAGGCAGGCTAGAATATTTCCCCTAAAGGAAAAATGGAGGGGGGGAATCTTAAGAGAGGCAGAAATCAGCCCCAGTCTCCCTACCCCCAAGCAGAAACTGAGGAAGCTAGCTTTTAAAAATACAGATTCGGTAATCCATTCAGAAAGACTGGGTCAGTCAGGAAATTCCAAATAAACAATTAGGAAGCCAAAAGGGTTGAGAGGATTACTTTAGGATTAGCACCTAAGATTTGCATTTCCCCTTTGGCCTATAGAGCCAACCATGGCCCCATAGGAATCTGACAACAGCCAGGATATGTTCTTGCACAGGAACAGGAAGCTCAAATAGAAAGCCCAAAGAAGGCATAAACCCCCACCCACTCTTAACTCCATTCGTCAGTTGTCCCTGAATCACATGCGGTTGGTGGTTCTGCTTCATCAATAAAGGGAACCTTTCTTTCCAATCAGCCTCCAGCCTCCATTTTATTTCCAGTGCCTTTCTCCCAGCTTGGAACTGGACCTGGACCTCCAACACTATTATATATTAAGAAAGAAGATATGAAGCCTTTCTAAGTTTTGTTTGCCAAGTACTAATGCTTTTTGATTGTTACCAAAATCCAATAATTCAGAAGTTACAATCAGGAATTACAAATTCACTTTCCTTTACTGCTTTTCAAGGTCACAATGTCTGCCTCTCTTCTTCCATAACAGTGAAGAAGTGAACTCAAACTATAGCCCAAAGAGATGAATCACTGAATTAATGTGTGAGTAGGCGTAAATGTAGGCAGCTGAAATGAGGAGTGAATAACAGAGCTTAAAATGTCTATAAGCAGTAGCAGACTGCCATTCACTCGGGATGTTTTGGAACAGAAGCTAAACAAACACAAGCTCTTTTTAAATCTCCCCAGCTACAATGAAAATTATCAGCTAGTTTGCTTTTAATGACAAGATTGGAAAGAGCTCCTTGGTAATAAAACCATGCCCAAAAAGAATTAAAGAAACACTCTGTTTCTACCCAAAGTAAATGCAATCAGCTTGAATGTAAAGGAAAGCCAGATTCATCACAACAATGAGACATACTTTAGTTTCTATTCATGAAAACAACCATCTGGCAATGATAGCATGGATGTTAAAACAAATAATAGGTAGATCAAGGAGAAGACGACTATGGTTGAAAAACACTTTGCTTAATTAGATCAGCAAATGTCATGTCAAAATAATCCACAGTTAGACAAAGGAGATTCCATTTAATTCAAGAAAAGTTTCTGCGCTAAAGATTGTTACAGGCTTATAATAGGAGATTGAAAACGAGAGAATCAGAATTTCTAATTACTAGAACTTTGAATTGCCATATGTCCAATCTCTTCTTCTGTATTCCAACCTGAATATATATATATATAGGCTCTTAGGCTCAAGAGGTGTTTTCATTTTTATTAGGTATAGGATTTTTTTTAGACACAATTCTACACAAAATGTTTTAAGAGAGATTTGTGCAGTTGTGTTGGGAAATGTTGTAAGATCTGCATTAAGGGTAAAATGAAGAATAATTTAAAGAGGATTTTTAAAAAACAAAACTTCTGGGAAATTGTCATGTATAAAATACATTCCTACTCTACCCCCAGCCACACCTCTTGGTGGCAGCACTAGACAGTGCTGCAAATCTGTAACACCTATAGGGGGAGATGTGGTTCACCCCATATATAAGGGACACACATGCTCCTCCCAACTCACTCACTTCTCATATCCTACCTGTATAGTCTCTTCTGAGACATCCTTCCTATTTCCCTATAATAACCCTTTTCTTGATAACCCTGTGTTATGTAGCTGATTCTAAGATCCCAACCTCCTCACATCAACAGAAATTATAACACAATAAAAGAGATCAAAATTGTTAGAGTTGGAGACTTCCGGTTTGAATTCCAGCAACAGGGCAGTGGAATTGATGGGGCTCCGCAATTCCACACCCAAATTACCTGCCTGAGGGTCCTTAGAGGGACCTAAGTTTCCCTGTAGGGGAAACGGAGCGAGGGGGCATACCCTGGAGGGTGGGGGTTGAGAGGAAACATAATCCTCTCCCTGCCCTGGTGTCAGCTCTGTAGCCAACAGCCGGCTAAGAAGACACCAAAATGGTAACCAATAAGTCAGGCTCACTCCAGAAACAAGATTGACCAGGAGGAAAGAGGAAACTTTGAACGGAGCTCACTGATAGGTGAGATAAGATCACTGCACAGATTGAAGCTCCAATGAGAATCCTGATAAGGTCTGGAACCAGGAAACTGTAAAAGTGGATAAGCGGCAACCATAAATTTGGAAGGCAAAAGAAGTTTTTTGAAGAGGCATTTCTCTCAACAGCTCCTATATTTCTAGTTGGGAACGAACGGAGTAAGTTTATTCCGGGAAAGACATTAATTAAAAGTGTTTTATTAATGATATTTCAGGAATTAATGGAGAAGAAAATAACGGAGACTTATAAGGCTGTAAAAGAGGACTGTGGCGCACTTTCAAAAGACCTGATGGAAATACGTGATTTGGGACTTAAAATTTTGGTGATAGACAAATTAGATGGAAAACTGGATTCTTATGAAATGGAAGGAGCAGCCAGAACTACGAAAACAAATGGGGCTACAGAGAGAGATGGACCCTTTGAAGAGAAAAAGACGTGACGAGGGATAGAGACTGATCAGTGTAAAAGTAGACCAACCACAGGTTTAAACAAAAGGGATTGTAACAGGGGGAGGGAATATGGGGGAGAAAAAGATGAAGGTTGGATATTGATTATAGTTTTTAAAGAATTTTTTAAATATTTAAATGCACCATTTTAAGAGAATGTTTGATAAAAGTTTTCTTAAATTCCTCTCTCTCTTTCTTTTTTCTGTGTTTTCTTTCCTTTTTTGGTTTCTTTTTTCTGTTTTTTCTTTTTGTTTTAAATAAATAATGTTAGGATGTGATGAATGCAGAGAAAGTTTTAATGAAATATTAATGATATAATTGTGGCTGTTTGGGTATACTGATTTGTTGGAATAAATAATGAAAATTGGAGGAGGGGGAATAGGAGATAATTATTTTTAAAGAGACATATAAAACTGTTTTTATGAAATAATTTAGAAATGTAATGAATTGAAAGAATGAAAATTTTAGAAAGTTAGTAAGAATGTAACTGTATAAACTCAGTTGACACTGTTTGAACCAAAGAGATGTTTTTATGTCATAATTTGTTTTTGAAAAATAAAAAAAAATATTTAAAAAATTGTTAAGAGTTAACAAAAAGATATAATAATGCAATATGCAATGTGTCAACTACTGCAGTCATTTGTCTTAGTTTTAATATACTGTACCATATCACCGGTAATATGGTTCATGAAACCTATGTATACATACACAAAAAAATGCACAAGTGTGTAGTAGTGGCAGGTATATAAATACTTATCAAGAGCTTTATTATTGGCAGCCTATATAAATGGGCAGTTGGCAATCTGTCATGAATAGCAGAACATAAAACTTTTTTATTTTTCTTTGAATCCTTTCCTTCCTCTCTGGTGAGTTAGACATGATCCATCAAAGTCTGATCCTTCACCATCTTTAAGGATTTTTATTAAGGATTTTTTATTTATTGGTCTCTCTATTATTCTAGAACCAGGAGAACTTCATCAGTGCAAATTGTTGGAATCCATCTTGGTTTCCTAGCCATCTTTTTCTTCTCCATCTCTAGAACTCCTGAGAATTCTGTATGTGTGAATGTATTTATCTATTTCACACACAGGTGTTAACAGATGCACCATAGGTGTAATTTTATCAGTGTAAGCTTTTCATCTTAATGTACATTTTATGTTCCATGGAGATCACATGGCAGACAGGGCTGAGCTGCATCATTCTATTATATACACTTTATAGATATCCTAATTTTCCCCTTGGTGAAATATTGAAGTATCCATTTTGTAGCAGAATCAGTCCTATTTAGGCAGGTTTCTTCCCTGTAATAAGTTGGAATGAAATGGATGCTAAGGTATAATCTTTATACCTTAGCATAGAAAGCTGAGGAGTACAAACAGAAGATGATCCTAACACATATATGTGTGGATCTAGGTTTGGAGAAATGTTTAATGTTTCTTCATTTTTAACTGATAATGGCAATTTTAGCACTTAGTTTACAGTATTTCGCTATTTACTACATCAAAATTGTGGAAAACTATTCTTGCACATTACAGGATACAGTAATGTTTGCAGTAATCATGGTCCATAGGGACTCAAATGAGGGTTTGGAGAACCTGTGGCTTCAGTAGAAAGCATCTAGGCTGAACAAACTTTAACCAAACTATAACTATGACTTTTGTTGTTGTTGTTGTTGTTTTTCTATATTGTGCAGGCAGAAGTAAAAAGCAACAAAGTGTCTCTCCTTAACCGCCAGCTAAAAAAAATGTGTTGTTGATTATTTGTTTTTAATCCTTTGGATTCATTCAAGCTTCAGTCCTTCACTTCCAGCTGTAGGGTAACTTATAAAAGAATTGCTATCAATTTTTTTAAAAAATAAAGAAAGCTCCATGTTATATTCGACATAGACCCTGATATAATTTCCATTTTTTCATGTTACTTTATCTTGTTCGGCAGATGCTGAACAATTTGTGAGACTTTTGAAGCACCATCAGGTACACACAGAGAGATTGCTATTGAAGTATCATTTTCCCGTGATTTTCTCTCACTTTCCTGCTGTATCTTGATAGCAACACATGCTTTTTTTAGGGTACCACTGTGCTAGTTGGGTTTTCAAGTACATAATCTATCTTTAACAGATAAATTTAATGAGGGTTTTCAAGATATAGGCTGACAGAAATCAAACCTCACTGATCTAATTAAATCACTGGCTCACTGATGCAATGGCACCGGAAACTTAATCTTTGGTCTTGTAGTCTGTATTATAAATTCAGAAAAATAATGTCATGACTTATTAATTTCACACTTCATGACAAGACACAGACCTAACTGATAGCAAAAGCCATTTGACAATTTCTCTGAGAAGATTTCTGCTTTTGTTCTTTCTCTGCTTTTAAACACCAATAGTTTTCTTCCAAATGTTGATTAGATATATACCCCATTGGGATTTTCATTGACGTCAGTGGACTCTATTGTTTATTTGCTGTTTTTACTAAACTAACAACTTGCTTTGAATATTATATCAACTAAAATGTGCAAGCATCATATGCTGCTGAAGTTAAGAATGCAATCATAGAGTATTTCGTTAGAAATTAGTATCTCTGAGTTCAATGGGACTTGCTTTATAGAACAGACTCTTAAAACCGAGCCTAAATTACAAAGATACATCATAAAATTAATATTTTTATATTTGCTTCAAAGTGCCTCTATCCATATCTATATGCATGTCCAACCTATAATTATTCATATATCTCCAATAGGTAGGTAGGTAGGTAGGTAGGTAGGTAAGTAAGTAGGTATATAGATATTTCTTACTTACCCCCTAAGGGACATTTAGTGACTCTGAATAAAGGTTTAGAAAATGTTTTAATTTGTTTTGAGATTAGATATCAATTTAATGCTCACAGGATTCTTAGATACCACTGATTAGTACAGCAATATTGGAAGATACTTTATTTAATACCTAATATTGGTTCAATAATTTCAATATTCTTTATGTAAGTCTTTTCTAATTGTGCACTGAAAAAATATGTGGGAATACAATTTCTTTAATTTGGGATAGGAATGGGAAATTATTTTTCCAGGTTTTAAAAAATATTTTATTGATATTCCTTCAAACTTTTAGGTTTTTACTGATTTAACTGGAGATTCCAAATATTAAAAACAATATCATGGACTCTTAGCAGCATTTAACTTCTTACTAGCCTGCATGTTATAATCATAGCTTCAGTTATATCCAATTCCACACTTCGGTCTTGTTTCTATTTGAACATAATACTGTGTTTTCCCGAAAATAAGACCCTCTTGTATATTTTTTGGGAAGACCATCAAAATGGACAGTAGTAATCTTCCTA
>JANHGC010004390.1:38816-49002 GCA_027560395.1 Boaedon fuliginosus | reverse complement strand
TGCCGCCTCGAGTTCCCCTTTTTGGGTGAAGAGAGGCGGGGTATAAATCTAATAAATAAATAAATAAATAAATAAAAGTAGCTTATAATTAAAAAAAAGAAATAAAAAAATTAAGTATCCATTGCTAAAAGATACATAACCAAAAGGAAGTAAATGACAAATTAAATTGATTTTGATATAAGTACCTCATTTTTAAAAATCTAGGAAACAAGGACTTGCCTACATATTCAGCCCAGAATTTACAAAAGTGCTCTCAACAGCTGTACACTCCAGCCAGGCTCCTGCATCTAAAAACTCAATCTATCTGTGTTATACATTTAAATTGGTTTCATTATACTAGATTGACCATTATGGCTTAACACAAAGAATCCTGGGAACCCTCATTTAGTAGGATGCTGAGCCTTTTTGCTAGAGTTCACTCTTCTGGGATAGACAGAAGATGCTTTTCTAATATTTCAGACTACAACATGCTCCCATGGGACAGACAGACTGAAATTACTAGATCACCTTTTCCTTTTGGCCTATCCGCTGCCCAATATTTCCTGTGAAAATGGAATTTATCAATAATTCAGTTTAAGTCTGGGATGCTCTATAAACCATCAGCTGCTACACAACGTTGCTTTTCTCCTCCACTACAGTCCTTTCATAATATAAATATATAGCAACTTTTTCCATTATGGCAACTTATTTCATTTGTGACATTCTTAATTAGGAGTTAAAAATCTTCAGAAGGATTTTGAACTGGATAATGTTGATTCATGTTGTTAGGAAAAATGGCAGCCTACACAACTGACTTGATTATTATCGAAGTTATTATCATAGAAAGCTGTCATAGCAGCATTTTTTTTATTAAGGAGGAGGAGAGAAAATGCAGGTAGTTATCAAATTATGACAATTGAGCCCAAAATTTATGTTGCTAAGCGAAACATTTGTTAAGTGAGTTTTTCTGCACTGGCTGTAAGTATGGAAAACAGTCATGACTCAGTTTCTTCAGTGTGGTTGTATCTTTGAGTGGTCACTAACTTAACTGTTGTAAGTCAAGGACTACTTGCCTACTCTATCTGAAAGAGATGGCAATGAGTCCTTCCTTGTTTCTGTTTCATTTTGGGCTATCTGGTTTCATACCTTTCTACAGACTATTCCAGTCTCTTTCAAGGATCGAAATGAAGGTGATAATCCAGTTATTACATATGTATAATGTTTATCATTATATGATACTGAACAGAAGATATAATATAATTATCTGGATCCTTTACAGTCTGGGTTCAGACCCGGGTATAGCACTGAGATGACACTGGTCGCTTTAGCGGATGATCTCTGGCATGCTCGGGATGGGTGAGCTTCCTCTGTCCTGGTGCTTTTTGACCGCTCGGCGGCTTTTGATACCATTGACCATGGTATCATTCTGGGGCAGCTTAGGGGGTTAGGAGTGGGAGGCACCTTGTTGCGGTGGTTCTCCTCCTATCTCTCAGGCCGTACCTAGTTGGTGTTGGTAGGGGGACAAAGATCTAACCCGAGGCCCCTGCCTTGCAGGGTTCCTCAGGGTTCAGTTCTCTCCCCTCTCCTATTTAACATATACATGAAACCGCTGGGTGAGATTATCCGATGGTATGGGGTAGGGTATCATCAGTATAATTGTACATCTCTGCCCCTGATCAAATCATTTATTTATTTATTTATTTATTTATTTATTTTTATTACATTTATACCACGCCTTATTTCCCCCGTCACGTGGTGATGCCGCTGAGGTGATGTCCCGGTGTGTGGAGGATGTGAGGATCTGGATGGGGACCAACAGGCTCAGGTTCAACCCTGACAAGACCGAGTGGGTGTGGATGTTGCCCCGCCCCATGGTCCAATTGATTGTCCATCATTGATGCTGGGGGGAGAAAAATTGCTCCCCTCAGAATGGGTGTGCAACCTGGGGGTCCTCTTCTATCCACAGCTGCAATTAAACCATCATTGGGCAGCTGTGGCCAAGGGGGCCTATACACAGGTTCACCTGTTGCATCAGTTGCACCCCTTCTTGGACCGGGAGGCTCTTCTTACAGTTGCTCACACCCTTGTCACCTCTCAATTCGATTACTGTAATGAGGTCTACATGGGGCTGTCCTTGAAAAGCACTCGGAGACTTCAACTGGTCCAGAATGCAGCCTGCGAGTGATTAAGGGTGCATCTTGGTGCACCCATGTAACACATGTCCTCTGCGAGCTGCACTGGCTCCCATTGGTCTTCTGGGTGCAATTCAAGGTGCTTTCCTTAGTGGTGCTAGTAGCAACTTTTAAAGGTGCTAGTAACAACTTTTAAAGCCCTTCATGGCTTAGGAGCAGAGTACCTTAGAGACCACCTTCTGCCACCTTATGCCTTCCAGCGCCCAGTTAGATCCCACAGAGTTGGCCTGTTATGGGTCCCGTCAGCTAAACAATGTTGGCTGGTGGGTCCCTGTGCTAAGGCCTTCTCTGTGGCAGTGCCGGCCCTCTGGAACCAACTACCCATGGAGATCAGAACCATTCCTAATCTGTTGGCTTTCCGCAGAGCCACTAAGCCACTGCTGGCGGGCTTCGGATTGATGCCTCCCGTCTTGGAAGAATGATTGTTGATCTGTGTGTGATTGTGTTGGAATATTTTTAATTATTGTATCATGATTTTATTGTTGCTTTTATTGTTTTTATTTAAGCCGCCTCGAGTTCCCCCTGACTGGGGAAGAGACGCGGGGTATAAATCTAATAAAATAAATAAATAAAATAAATAAACTTACATAGTAACTAATGGTTCTTTGCTCTCAAGACTTTACAAACCATAATATTGCTCATGCACACAGATCTGCAGCCAACTTTATCCCGGAAAATTAAGACAGAGAACTTCTTTGAATTTGAAGCAGATCTTTGAATTTGAAATTTGAATGGAGATTATCAACATTTTGTTTTTGAGCTGATTTTCATTAACACAGTTCTGAAGTTGAATTAAGTTTCTTTTGGGCAACATTACCTTGTACACATTTTTTAAATACACCCACCCATTCACTCACTCACACATACACACTCAGTTTGTAAGCCAAGAACCCATCTGAATTTTGCTGGAATAATGTTGTGTGGAAAATGAAAAAAAATGCGGGGTGGGTGGGTGGATTTTATGAATTTTATCAAACTGTAAGAAATATAGGTTTAGATTAATATGATAAATATTAAACCCAATTATTCTTAAATATTAATTAATCATCATTGATTCAGAATATATTTTAAAAATTAGGCATCAGGTATAGGATAAGAAATATCCATGGACTGAGCTGTGTGTAGCCCAAGGCCAAGCCAATTCCTCTCTATGCAACCACTGATTATTGATGCTTTCTGATATAAGCACTGAGTCGAGGGAGTCCTTCAAGTTACTCTCAGAAGAAGCTTCTGGCAATTCTAGCTAGTTTTATTAACATAATGGGATTAGGCATAGAAAGAAAGCAGTTCCCAAGCAAAGTGTACATGCTTAATAGAAAATAGAAGGATGGGTGATATATGGGAAGTTCTGTTTTGGACCATCTATGTTGTTGCTGACTTTAACTTTAGGGTTAAAAAAGAATCCATGCAGGAGAAGATGTCAGGATAACTACAATTAATTAAAATTTATTAAAGAAGTTCTTTATAGCATTGGATAAATTCTTTCTGGACCACCTGCTGTGAGTCAAAGTAGCAGTGAGGAGAAAATTCCATTGATTGACTTACAAAAGGATTACTTTCACTGGGCAAATTTTATAGCCCTTCAACTTCTCTCCCTGTGACACCCTGGAGTTGCTTAGTTTAGGTACAAAAATATCTTTATGTTAAGTATCTAGCAGGTATTGGGTGGAAAATAATGATCTAACTAGGGTTAAAGTGGGAAGTTTGTTATTTTGCAGCTTGCAAAGCAAATTTAAGTCATTTTCCAGTTTTGTCCATTGGAGACTATTGGTTTACAATGTATACTTGGGAAACACATGTAGATGTAATGTCTCCCTGTGTCTAATCATGTTGTTTCCTTTGGATCTATCCAAGTGAATCTGAAATTCCAAAAGATCTCATCAGCCATTCTGTGAAAATGGAAAAAAAAAAGGAAGATTTTTTAAAAAAGTTGGGGGGCTCACAATGAAAGATTATCCCCAATCCATCTTTCTCTGGAAGAAGTGACAGAATTCACAGCTCATTGTGGTTTGCAGTTTTGACCCATCCACTCTAGGTATTTCAATCAAGCATTTGCTCCTTCTCTTCTGAATAAGAAAAACTGGCTAAGCTATTTTCTGGTTTTTGTCTTCACAATGGTTAGTGGTTATACAATTTATACTTTTTACCTCTGACAAACTGATTCCTTATTATACCAATGTCCTGAAATGTGTTGGGTCTATCAAGTCGTATTGAAAACCATTAGTCGCCTTCTATATCAGAATTCAAAATGGATGCTGTCTTGAACTTCTAGTCATCCAGTAAAGCATAAAGAAAAACTTTACACTCCTTCCATGCAAGAAAATAAACAAATTGGTAATTGAACAAATCAACCCAGAGTTTTCACTTGAGGCAAAATGAACAGACTCAAATTATCCTTCTTTGGACACATTATGCAAAGACTGAGCTCCATGTCCCAGCTATGAAGCATTACATTAAGCCAGGCTCTCTAGAGAAAACTCCAATGATATAAAAGAGAGAAGAGAAGAAGAGAAGAACAAAATATCAAGCTGAATCAACTAGGTTGCAGTTGTGATAGAATGTTGAAAGACCTAAAGGATTGGCTTAAAATAGATTGCCATGGGGAAAATAATCTATATAGTTGCTAAGAGTTGACACATACTTGATGGCACATAACCAATCAATTACTATACATTCCTTTTGTCTCAGAGCTTCTGCTAAGGTGTATATTTTTAATGGGTTTTGGCATTCTTTTTAGCAATTTTCCCCTTTCAAATGAGATGACATGTTGCCCATGATGATCTTCGATTTGTCAGAGGATAGGGTCACATCCTTAGGAGGCTGTGTCCAAAGCACTGATTATTTAGAGGACCGACTAAGACAGGGATTACTTAAGTTAAACCATGATTCCATAATATCAATGTTTTCATGCTGTTAAGTAGACTTATAATTGCAGAGCAGTTAAAGAAGAATTTCACTGGAATATACATACCTTCACCCACACACTTGTGTCCATTCCCAGGTTTACTGACTGCCTTTAGGGCACTGCACTGGGGTAGTCACATGCACACATTGTCAATCCGCAAATTCTTGAAATTTCATCAGGGCATGAAATGTATGCTGATACCTCATTGTGAGATGTGTTCAAATAACTTGCCATTGCTTATGCTTTACTTATTATTTAGGAACATCCTCAAGGAATTTTCTTGTTTTGTAAGTGATTTCCCCAGATAGTAGCAATTTGAAGGTTCTGTTCTGCATTTAATAGCTAAGGCAGGGAGTTGCAATTTGGATGTGACAAAAAAGTAACTTCACTGCTCTGTTTACTCTTTAAGGCTTCACAGAATTATTTTGCTAGGTCATGACTTAAAGAACCCCTGATCATTCTTATCTAGACAGCAACATACTGGCTACTATGTTGGTTCTCGTGGTAAAATCTTGGCAGCTATGGAGAAGAAGATACTGTGTGAATAATCATGCAGTATCTTCAAAGTCACCTTATTTTGAGAGCCCTATTCTTTCTTATTATTACAAGATGTAGAAAGTGTCCTTACTAGCTTGTCAAGGAAGCCGAGCTGCTCTTTCAGCATAGATGTCACTGCTTGGTTAGTTCTATTTAAGGTGATTTTCTGGGCTGCTGAGCCACAGAACATAACATCTATTTTGAGGAGCAGATGACATCTTTTTCCAAAGCAGTGTTTTCTATCTTCTGGGATGAAATATTTTACAAAGATATTCCTACATTCCTGATCAAGCCTAGAAAGCCAGTGAGTCTATTAGTCATGTGGTCTATTAGAAATTACTGTCAAAAGTAATTATAAATACTTCTATAAATTAGTGCCAGATATGGCACAAAAAGGGGAAGGGTTACTAAGGATATCATCTTGTGGCCTTGTCTTTGTTATTACAGCAGAATGTTTTGATGTGTAATGCTGTCCATGAATCATACCAGCATGCTATGTTCTTTGTTTCCTAACACTGTGAGGGACAATGTGAAATATAGAAACACCAGGAATAGTTTGGTACTATGAACCTGCCTTTCACGATAATGATCTAGTTTCCATAGAGAATTTATTTGTTAGAACAGCAGCGGCATACCGGTATATGAAGTTCTTAATTTTAAGGAAAATTAAAACTAAGCAGAGTCAATTATATATCTTGGGTATATATATATATTTTAAAGTGGACTTTAATCAACTCAAAGCAATGATAAACTGGAGGCTATGCCAAGAAACAATGGTAAAATGTGCTCAAGATAGGTGGCGGATCCAATGAAGGCGATATAAAAGCACCCTTACAAATAATTCAAGAGAGGAGAAAAAGTGGAGAACAGTCACACAATGAAAAGGGCAAAATGTTAACAGATATGAAAGAAAAGGGAAATTTACCTTACTACTATTCACATCAAAGCCCTTTGAGTTCTATCTGGAAATTGAGAAAGGTAGAATGAACAGTCATGAAACTTACAAATGTTAAAATCAAGGTCAGAGAATAACTGTTTATTTTAAATTGATGTAAATTTTCAGAACCAGGTGAATAGTGTATCCTGGTACCGAAAGAACTGTGATGGTGGCAAATATCTATAGCAGGGTGTAGGATGAGAGTGGAGGTTCATTTTCCAAGCTTGTGGGTTGGTTTCCGAAAATTTTGTTACCAAGTTAGGTAACATCACCACATAAACTCCACTGCAGATATTACTTAGGCTGGTAAAAAAAAAAACATTCAAAAACCAACCAACAAGCTCATGGAACGAACCTCCACGCTCACTGAAGGAACAAGCTGGCAGTCTTGCCTAATCCTTACCTTGGAGAAATTCTGGCCTCAAGATCTGATAAAGTGTGAAAAGAATGGAGAAGAACAAATAATCTTATTAAAAAATCTTATTAAAAAAATAAGATTATAAGATTATTCAATAATTTAAAAAAATAGGGGAAGCAAGTCCCAGCAAACTAAAAATGAATCAATCTGATGATGATTCCAAAGACCATAATTAATAATAATAATAATAATGATAATGATAATGATGATGATGATGATGATGATGATAATAATAATAATAATAATAATAATAATAATAATAATAATAATAATAATATTTGCAATATGAACTGTTGGAATTCCCTCCCCACTAAGAACTAGTAGAAAAAAACATTAGAATTGCTTAGGCAGAAAACTTGTTTAAAAAACAGATTAACTATAAAGACGTTCCCAAAGAGCTTTTTAATAATACCAACTACCCATTTCCCAAATTACAACCAACATATTGATAATGACCTTAAAGTGAAGACTATAGAACATTTACAATTCTGCATTCTTTCATATGCACATATTCATGAACTCTGTATAAACCTGAAAAACATAATAAATCCAGGGAGCCTTACCTTCTACAGTGGACAGAGCTAACCAGAGCACCAGCCACCTGAAGCAAAAACTGACTGTTTGCTCAAAAAACATTTTCTATACTCTGAGCAACCAAAGAAGCCTACTTTTGCCAAGAGCTTAGAACTATCATGGCTTGAATTAAAAAAATGTGTTTAGAAAGTGGACTGCAACATAAAAAAAATGGGATGTCTGATGCAAATTTCCACCTGGGTCAATTTATTAAATACCAATCCTATTTCTTGTCTGAAAACAAAAACCATCAGCCAAACCAAAAAGTCTGAATAGAAAGAAAGCTATGAATACTTCGGATTTCCATCTTGGCATTACAGAAACTTGGTGCTCTCTCCAAGAGGTCTGTGCTGAAGGTGGTTTGATTGCACCTCAAGTACAATGGACTCTTTTCCAACTAGGGAACAAGGCCAGTAAGCAAGAAAAGAACTCTGTTAGTAGGCAAGTCTAGCCCTGTGTACATAATGTATGTGCAAGCAAGCAAATCTGTTTGGCTCCCGCACCTGGGGTCGGAACTGTATAACTGCAGGATTGTAGATTGAGGTTCATCAGACTACCCATATAATCATGCCCTCCCTTCACAAAGTTTGCAAGAAATTTTCTGAGATGGAACAGGGTGGGGTAGAGGCAAAGTTCATGTATAAAATCCAAATCTAAACTCAGAATGCAAGAAGATATCAAAACACACAAGCATTTTATATTTTATTGGGGAGATGACCTACAAATAATTTTAATAAATAAAAAATATTGGGGAAGGGGAGGATGCCGTTTCTTTCAAGTTGTTGATTATTATTTTTTTCCAAATGTCAAAATTACTCATAAGGAGTGTAGACCAGACAGCGTTTGGTCAATTTCTGGACACATGGAATATGGTTTGCCTGGAGTGAATCATAGGGATGGAAGGCATGTTACAGTCTCAAGGCAAGAGTCCTTATACCTTTCAGGTTAAATAGTCCAGTCTATTCTTGAAACTCTCCAATGAAGGACAACTCACAACTCTTAAGAGGCAAGTTGTTTCCTTGATTAATTATTCTCATACTCAGGAAATTTTTCCTTACTTCTTTAATGAGCTTCCATCTATTGCTTCTTGTCATAATTTCAGGTGCTTTGGAAAATAATGGTTCTAATATACTATGTCTCAATCTGAACAACTTTAAGTCATGGCTAAGGAATTCTGAGAGTTAAGGTCCAAATGTGTTAAAGTGCCGAAGTTGACAGACATTGCTCTAATATGGTGCTGGGATAAATGCTTATTTATTTCCAACAGTTGAAAGATTGTTACTTTATCCTGTGTGTTTGTATACAAGTTTTGCCACACGGTTATATTTTTAAATACACAATATTAAATACACAATATTTATCCTTAGGTTGTCTGTTTATTTAGTTCCCCATTGGGGAAGAGAGGCGGGATATAAATCAAACTAATAAATAAATTTATTAGTAAGCTAATTCTAATAAAGGAAAAGTAAAGTGAATTCTATTCCTAATTAAATTTGTTCATCATTTGGGCATTATTATGTGCATAGTTATGTGAAAGTAAGCTTGCTTCCTTGAAATCACTGGGATTTGAGAGTAAACAAGCATTCTACAATTTCTATCCACAAACCCTCAGACTTAGGGATATTTGGCATCTTGATTTGGTGTAGCAGATCAATAATTGTTATGATAATAAGTATGTTCACAACAATAGTTATTGTAAACTAAATGCAACTGAAAATCCGTTTCACAAAAAATAAGTTGATGCTACAAAATAAGTTACTTGCTTAGAAATATTTTTGTTAGGTCATAGGTCTGATTCATGCATTCTACTAAGCCAAAGTTTAAGATAAAACTACAATCATTAGGTTGTATAGTATGCAGAGGCAGTGACAAGGCAGTTTCTCATACACACATTGCAAAACTCTAAACAATGCTGTGATATCATACTGGTAAGTATGTTTCTTTCTTTTTTTTCTATATGATTTTGGGATATAAAGAATATCTCTCTAAGGATTTAAATTCACCAGTGGATATACTACACTAGTGAGGGAGGTCTAGGGTCCCATGGAGTTGTCTCCTTTTCTGACATTTACTCTGGGCGATGGGGGTCAGCCACAGTCTGTTCCACTAGAGATGGACTAATAAGATCTTGGCCCTCTGAACGCTATTCCAACTCTGGACCTACATTGTCAGACTCGCCTCTTTCCCCTATAGAGTGTTATGGCTCTTCCATCTAGCCACAGTACTCCTCTGTAGAGCTTCGGCGATTGAGACATTCCCTGTTCTCGGGAATGGCCATCCTCTCTTTCAGAGAACTTCCGTGATGATGGGTTTTGGAACCCCGAGAGATGGCATGCATTCTAGAGGGTTTTAAGGTTTTTTTTACAGGTTTTTTAAAGTCATGTTTTAAGGGGACCTGGGAGGGTACGGTTAGTACTGAGGGAACAAATAGGACTTGATTGGTCTCCTTCAGGACATGGGACTGGACCATCTGATTGGCATGGGGAGCAGGAAGTTGGGTTGGGGAGAGATAGGGCTCTGGTGGGGGCTGAGGGTTACTCCATCGCCACAGTGATTGGGAGGGGCAGAAGTGGTGGGATCAGAGAGTCTGGCCACACTCAGGGGATGCATGCCTGCTTTTTACAAGCAGTGGCACGTTCTGTTCC
>JANHGC010004390.1:5584-25054 GCA_027560395.1 Boaedon fuliginosus | reverse complement strand
ATAAATAAATAAATAAATAAATAAATAAATAAATAAATAAATAAATAAATAAATAAATAAATAAATAAATAAAGCTGATGTCCATCAGAAACTTACATGCAGGGTATGATAGTTGTGACAGTTGCAAGTATAGTATGTTTCTTGCACCACTATACATACATACAGTAGTTCCCCAAAATTCCCCCATACTAATGGACAATCCACAAATTTTATAAATTTGTGCTGTTAATTCCAGCACTAATTTTCCCAAGAGCAACCTCCCAGAGATTGAAAGCATCAGTCTAGAAGACTGAGACAAGGTCTGAAATTCACAAGAGCAAGGTCCAACATCTATAGGGCAAGAGCAAGGTCCCAGGTTCACAAGCCAAGAGTGAGGCCCAAAGTCCATGAGACAAGGGAAAGGTCTGAAGTCCACGAAACAAGGTCAAAAGTCCACAAAGCTGAAAAGGATGCACAGGAGAAGTGAATGGTTGCCTCCAACAATCACCACTTCCCCCGCACCTAGCTAAATAAATCCAATCCCAGTGTTTCTCATTGGGGGCAGAGGCTGCTTCCTTGTGAGCAGTCTCACTGACCTCCTCTGTGCTTCCCTTTGCTCTGCTCTTCATGTCCATGGATCGGGTGGAAGTGGCAACTGTTCATCATCAAAGACAGCCTGTTGCCACTCATCCACACTAACCAGTGGCAGCCAAGCCTCCACTTCTGCTTGTGCAGGTGGCTGTCCATCTGGTCAACTGCTCCCCACTATGTTAGAAGGACTGGCACTGCATCTTCCTCAACCACCTGGCTCTATGGACATTCCTGAGGATCCATGACAATCCATGTCTGATGGCCCCAGTTCTGGCTCATTTTCATCATCTGGATTGGCAGCCAACAGACAATTGCAATAGTTATCTTCTCTTCTTTTAAAGAAAGTGGTATTCAAAAAGATGTTTTATCTAACCTTGGAGATATCTAGAATAACCATTGTGAGTAATAGTATTTGAAAGCCTTATATTCTGCAGTTTCTATAATCCAGCTAAAAGTTATATAGATATGTGGCCATGAGTTCATTTAGTGGAGGCAAGAGACAGTTTGAATAGACATTTTATAAATGAATATTTTTTGTTTTCTCAAGTCTGTTTCATTAGATAACCTCAGGATTCAAAGGAAGAAAACCTTCTCGGTTAACTATTTTCTTTTAATATAGAATGTTTTTTTCTTTCCACCTCCACCACATCCCAATATCTCTCTACTATTTTTTGAACCAGAATCTCAATATTTGTTATCACATTTCTTCAGGTTCCAGATTTTTATCATTTAGTTCATCTTTTATGTATATTTTTCAGATCTATAGTATGCCTTTTGAAATGAATTGGAACACAGCATTCTCTTTGGTACAGAAATGTTTCTCAGCAGCGTGCCTTACATAGGAATGCCAAAACTGAATTGGACTTATTTTTAATACACTGCTATGGATTGTTATTAATTATTACACTTATTCAATTATTCTGCCCCTTGTTCTCTGAATATTTTAGAGTAGCTGATACTGCATAGAGCTCCAGGCAGTTTTTACTGCTGGATCAGATTCTATTTGCTTTAAAATTAGGTACTCAAGTCCATTGTCTAATCCAGGGGTCCCAACACCTCTGATCCACAGCCCACTACCAGTCTGTGGCCTATTCATAACTGAGCCATGTGAATGGCCTGCTGGTGCACACACATGTGTGCATACACACAGCCCCTCTCATGCAAGCATTGTGGGGCTGCCAAGGACCAGTTTGGTCTGGCTGAAGGCAAGAATTGCATAGATTAATGATCTCTAATAACTTGAAAACTCATAATGGTAAAAAATCCACCCTTGAATATTCAGTTAGCCATTATCAAGATCATGCTAAGGATATTATGGGACAGCATGAATTGATATGTAGTTTCTGAACATGCTCTCTGGATACTTTCTGACTTATAATTGTGCCAAACTCTGCCTTCTAGTTTCACAAAAGATTTCTTCCTCTGCAAATGGAGCTCCTGTTTTAAGGATGTATAAAATATTTTGTTCTAGAATTTTCCACCTCTGAAATGGGCTCAGAATGCCCTTGTCCTAGAACAGAATAGTATATTTCAGATCAAAACAGACACCACTAATCATTTGGAGGTTAAAATATTCCACAGTGAAATGTTTTGCTCAGCTTCATTCTGTTTATATATTTTTCAGCTACTTCTCAGGACTTTTATGATTCTTTTCATTTTTATGTATTTATTTCGTTAAAGGTATGTGTGTGTTGTATGTGTTGTTTCTTACTTTCAAGTAGTAAAAGATTTTATTTTTATCACTGTTTTACTTACTTAAATCTTCTTTATGCTGCAGTTTTCTAGCTGATTGTAATTCTTGAACTCAAAAAAAAGAAAAACCATGAGAACAGTTTCCTCCTAATGTATTGTTCCTTTGGGATTGAAGGGAAAAAATAAAAAATCAAGGAATCAGGAGACTATTGGAAAGACGATGTCAAGCACAGCAAATCAGAAGTTCATGCAGTTCAAATGACTATAGGTTTACTGTATGCTAATGCTCTCTACAAGAATCTGAACTACCTATGATCAAAGCTAATAGGAGATAGATACGAGTCAACAAAATTCAAGGTGGGCTGGACTTAGATCTCTTGTGGGCACAAAGGGACTCAAGACTGATCACCTCTCCCTTGGGCTCAATCTGGTCATGTCCTACAGATGATAGTGCAATGAAAGACAGGAAACTTTCACATACCCTTATTTGCACTATGAAAATTTTATGGAAATTTCTTTTATTTTTTTTTCTCCCTTGGAGAAACTTGGTGCAGTGTATTTTTCACACCATTAAATGAGAATTACTGAAAAATTAAAGGCTTGAAACTAAAACATATGAAGAATTTATTTATTTGTTTGTTTATTTATTTATTTATTTATTTATTTATTTATTTATTCATTCGTTCATTCGATTTGTATCCCGCCTCTCTTCACCCATCAGGGGAACTCGAGGCAGCAAGGTGCAAGAATGATTGCAGGAACTGGATATGGCTAGTTTAGAGAAAAGAAAGACTAGGGGTGACATGATAGAAATAGTTCAGTATTTGAGGACTGCTACAAAGAACAGGGGGTCAACTTATTTTCCAAAGCAAGACAAGAAACAATGGAGATCAATCAAGGAGAAAAGCAATCTGGAACTAAGGAGAAACTTCCAACAGTGAAGACAATTTATGAGTGGAAAGACTTGCCTTCAGAAGTTGTGGGTGCTTCATCACTGGAGGATTTTAAGAAGAGACTGGACAGCCATGTGTCAAATTGTATAGGGTCTCCTGCTTGAGCAGTGGGTTGGACTAGAAGACCTCCAAGGTCCCTTCCAGCTCTATTCTGATTAGATGTGGAAATAATTTTCAGCACAGCACCATAAGTTACTTAAAAGTAATAGAGTTGCATTTAAATTTTAAACATTCCCAGTCAAATTACATATTTCAGTGAAATTCCATGTGAGCTAAACTACGTGGTACAAAGTTAAACATGACATTCTGCAGATTTAAATGTATCGTTGCTACTTCTATGCATTTCTTTAGAGTAAAAATATAAACAGAGTAAATATAGCTGGGCAGCCTTTCAGCTCATATTTTGTTAACACCTACTTTGGCAGGAATAACACTTCTGAGAGCTACCTAAGAGTATTTCTACACATATTTTTTGATTTTTTTCACTACTATTCCATGCAGAAGTCTTCTCTATCATAAATATTTTATTATTTATGTAATTCAATGTAGGTGCCTGACTCCAACTGACTCTGGCAGTTAACAAATAATAACATTACAACCATAAGAAACCAAAACCAAACAGGATTCAGTCACAATATATAGAAAAAGCTAATCAAGCTACCTAACAAGAAATCCACTCATCTCACCCAACGGAGAAACAACCAAGTCTTCGAGGTCTTAAAGAACACCAAGAATATGAGAGCCACATGGATTTCATTGGGGGGGAGTGTTGTCTCATTTCAAAGAGAATATGCCGTGATGAGGTCTGTTACCTGCATTCTGTTAGATGTTAGTTAACTGATTTTTAAATAACTTTATATGCACTGCCTGTCTGAGATTTCCCCACAGATTTTCAATAACATACAAGTCTGGGGACTGTTAAACCTATTCCAAAACCATCATGTAAATTCTTCACAGTTAATTTGGGAAAGGGGAAGGGGTGATTCAAATTATCTTGCTGAAATATCCAATCTCCTTTCAGCTACTTCACTAAATGTGAGTCATTAAGTCCTAGGATATGTTGATATTTCTTTGAGCTGATTCTTCCATCCACCCACACAGTTTCCTTTGCTGCTGACTGCCTCTTAACACCAACACATAATCAAACCACCCCCATACTTAATATTGTCAAAGTGCTTCTTGACAATGTTTCTCCCACTTGAAATTGCTAGCTAGAAGAATTTAGATTTTTGTTGTTGTCAAGATTTACCCAGCTTTTTAACAGTCACTTATGCTTGTTTTCAATTGCTAAGACAGCTGTTTAGAGGAGCCCATGATTGTTGTAAAAGTAGACAGAACAACAATTGCAACCAGCGAAGGTAGAAGGGTCAGAATATTTGTTCAACTGTGAAATTGTCTTCACCTGACTAATTGTAGTCCTAACAAATCAATTGTCCTTTGGGTCTTGTTAACAACTGTACAATTAAAAAAGACAAAGGGAAAAATAGCACTAAATTGATTGGAAGTATGTTTAAATACATACTTCATGTTCACTTTTTTTTAATTTTGGAATTGTTGACAGCTCCATACAAATAGTAAGTATGCATTTGATTTTGCAGAAAGACTTGGATTTGCATTTTTATAATGGTTATGCCATTTTTGTTCACCTAGAATTTCAATCAAACATACTATTTGATTGGGGTCCCTAAACTTTGTATGCAATTATATAATGTTATTATTGAACTTTTACAAATATATTGAAGCAGGGATGGGTTTCTCCCGGTTCGTTGGTTACCCGCTTTGTGGACGCGCTTCCCGATCGGCTGTCAAAACCATGCTGCGCGGGATTGCCTTCAAAATCTTCGTGGTGTTCTGCAAACACTCTGATCCAACAGCTGTGCAGCAGTATAGCCAGCGGGTACCAAAGCGGGTAACCAGCAAACCAGGAGAAACCCATCCCTGTATTGAAGCTTTTAGAACATAAGATCTATTAGTAATCCATGAGAAGTGGTTAATTTTCCAGTACAGGTAGTCCTCAATTAATGACACTAAATGGGACCAGGAACTCTATAATTAAGCTATGCAGTCATAAGTAAAAAACCCACATGACTGCACTGTTTAGCGATGGCAGTTCTGGCAGTCCTGGTTGCTGTGGTTAAGCAAGAATCATCTGTGACATTAAGTAAGGACTTCACATAACCCCAACTTAAAACTTCCTGCTGGTTTTCCCATTGATTTTGCTTGTTAGAAGCCATCAGGGAAGGTCAAAAATTGTGATTATCTGACCATGGTCTTAAATTCAAGCACCAGTCATAACTACCACTTATTCAGCCCTGTATTAATTCAGTTGTTGAATGAGGATCTTTAAACAAGAACCATCTATATTGAGGTACATTGGACATTCAATATTCAATTTTCAATAATACTGCAAATCTAATTGTTGTAAATATTGAACAATTCTGAAAAGTTTGAGAAGCAAGATAAAATTATATAGTAGGACACAAAGTTATCTCTTTACAACAATATTCAACAATATTCATGTAAATATAGCTATAGAGAACAGTAAAGAATTAAAATTATAAAGCAATAGGAATACATTCTCCCCCTGAACAAAAAAAAACACCAGATCTTGTCCTTGACATATGAACATCAGACTATTTACTAATTTAGTAGATAGTTTTAGTTAAAAGATTAATTGATTGATTAAAGGTTAATATATATTAATTCTGTACATATTTTACAAGATTTTCTGCAAATTGGCTTAATTTCTATATTATTTCAATGTAAAAGTTACATTAGTGGAATTACTGAAGTTTTATTCTAGATGTATAATTT
This sequence comes from Boaedon fuliginosus, assembly GCA_027560395.1. NCBI lineage: Eukaryota > Metazoa > Chordata > Lepidosauria > Squamata > Lamprophiidae > Boaedon > Boaedon fuliginosus. The sequence goes on along the minus strand of JANHGC010004390.1, from coordinate 19,025 downwards.
AAATTCAGAAATTTTTAATAAACATTTTTGACAAATAAATATAATGACAGTTTCAAAATCAGACTGCTTGCAACCCAGTCAGAGTATTTAAAGCAGTACAAGAAAATGGCAGACTCTTGTCTTGCATTCTGCTGAACAATCCAATAACCTTCATTCCCCCCACACACACCCCATTTTATTTGTTGGGGGAGGGGGTTGCATCATCATCATCTGAAAGACAGAAAAGTACCATAATCACTATATATACAAGTACACTTGATGCTATTTTTTTCATCACAATTTTATTAAAAAGAAAATTCAAAACTCCTAAAAAATTAAGTTAAAAACAAGAAACACAGAAGATAAATACATTAAAAGGTGCATTAAAAACCCTGTACATATACACCTATTGTCCCTCCAATTAAACACTGATTAATACATTGCTACAATATTCATTCCCACCCCCATTTTTTAAACCTAGTAAATCCATTTGCAAGCTATGGGCCTGCCATCAATAAGCTATTTTGCCAACTTTTAAATGACATATTTTACTAGTCCAGTGTTGAATAAGTCAACCTATTGCAGTTCAGCAAACAACTGTGTGCAATTTGTATTTTTCCGGATGTTTCCAATTTGCTCCAAAACAAATTATAAGTACCTGGTTTTTGGTTTTTTGACATTTCAAGCCATAAGGAACAACCACCTTTAAAGGATTAAGTGTTTAGCACTAAATAATGTATTGTGAGGATAAGGAACTATTAATATTTTTTCCACTGACTACTCAAGTGAATTAGAGCTTTGCTTTCATACCTAGCAAGGATCAACAGTTATGTCACACTTGGTGCTCTGGACAGAACATAGTGAGATCAGCATCAGGAAAGGTTGCAGTATTCCTACTAGTGCAGAGACAAGACTGAAATTGCATTTGTATCTTACAGTACAGAAGGAATGGTTTATTTTTACTGGTAACTCAATGGAAACCTCAGCATGTAATAATTTAAAAATGGATATCCACACAATTTTATTAAAAAGTGCTTGACCACTTAACTTATCATAACACAACCCCCAACACAAGCTGCAAAAAGATTGCAATACATTAAAAAAATATCTCAGTAACCATCAACAGACTATTGTAACCATATGGTATCATTGTACACACAAACCTACTAAAGCCCTCTGAAGCATCCTAAGTAAACCAAAAAACACAGCAGCCGCAGAAGAAAAAACAGGAGTCATCTACAACACACAGTTTAAGGACTGTAACAACCATTATGTAAGACAAGACTAGCAAAGCAATTCATGAACACCAACTAGCAGTCAAAAGGAATGATAAAAAGTCTTTAATTCCACAGCATGTGGAAAGACTCAGCCATATTTTTAACTGGGAAAATAAGCATTCTAGATCAATCAAAAATGCCAGATAATTTCTGAAAGTCTGGCACCCAAATAAATCATTCATCAACAGGCACAAAGAGATAAACAGCATCTGAATACCACTCAGAAGAAACAATAATGGGTATGTGAGTTGAATTTATATATATATATAGAAATAACTGTATAATAGTTACAACAAAATATATTTGGCGAATACCGAAAGTTTGTAATCCTCAATGCAAAATAAATTTTATGTTTTTAAACAATAAACTTTATATAAAGTGGGGGGAGGGAGAGAAGAGATAATCAAAAAGGCCAAGAGGAAACAAAAAGATCAAACACATCTTCACTAGCAATGAATATACATAAGAACAGAGATTAAGTCCAAGATTAACACTAGACCAGTAAACAATACTTCAATCAAGGAACTACTAATACAGACAAACAAGCTAATAGTAAACAACAGCCTAATCAAGGAACCTCCAAAACACCCTTACTAACATTGACAAGGCAAGCCACTAGCCTATAAAAACTTCACTCCCTTCTATTTATTTAATTAATTAATTAATTGAACTTACAGGATGCCCAATCCCACAGGACTCTGGACAGCTCACAACATGTATAAAAATGTCATACAAAAATTAAAACAATTTAAAATTCCTTAACTACAACTTTCAGTGGGTCAATCCAAACCAGCCTGCCGGAAGAGCCAGGTCTTCAATGCTCAGCGGAAGGTTCGTAGGTTTGGGACACTCCGGATCTCCAGCAGGAGATCATTCCAGAGGGCAGTGCCCACCGTGGAGAAGGCCCTCCCTGAAGCTGCCAGCTGACACTGTCTGGCCGAAGGTACCCGGAGGAGGCCAACCTCACAGGACGCTGGGAGGCAAATGGTGGCAGAAGGCAGTCTCGAAGGTAACTCAGTCCAATGCCATGTAGGGCTTTAAAGGTAATAACCAGCATCTTGAAATGAACTTGGAAGCCTACTGGGAGCCAGTGCAAGCCGCGCAAGAGTGGTGTGGCATCAGTGTATCATGAGACACGCATGACTACTCATGCAGCTCCATTCTGGACCAGCTAAAGCTTCCCAATGCTTTTCAAGGGCAGCCCCAAGTAGAGCACGTTGCAGTAATCTAACCATTAGGTGAGGAGGACATGAGTCACTTTGAGTAATGCTTCTTGGTCCAGAAAGGGACACAAGTGGTGCACCAGGTGGATCTGGGAAAAGGTCCCTCTGGCCACAGCTGCCAAATAATCTTCCAGTTTTAGCTGTGGATCCAGAAGGACACCGAAATCGCAATCCCTCTCAGAGGGGGTCAACACCTCTCCCCCCAATTTCCAATGGTGTAAAGTGTTGGATGGTCCAAGAAACTGCTGGGTGTTTCTAGCCACCTCGAGTTCCCCTTGATTGGGGAAGAGAGGTGGGGTATAAATATAAATAAATAAATAAATAAATAAATAAATAAATACATAAATAAATAAATAAATAAGAAACAGGGACCCAAAGCCACTCAGTCTTGTCTGGGTTGAGTTTGAGTCCCCATCCAAACCCCCACAGCCTTCAGGCACTGGGACATCACTTTGGCGGCATCATTGGGTTGGTTCAGAGTGGAGATGAACAGCTGAGTATCATCAGCGTACTGATAATACTGCACCCCGAACCCTCAGATGATCTCACCCAGCAGTTTCATATAGATCTTGAATAGAAGTGGCGACAGGACCAATCCCTGAGGCACCCCGCAAACCAGAAGCCTTGGGCTCGACCTTTGCCCTCCCACTGATGATGTTACCTAATTTGGTAATGAAAAGTCTGTAAGAAAACCAACAAGCTGAGAAAGAAACAAGGACGCCACAGTTCAATCCTGATTTACAAATAGTCTCTTATATCAATAACTTTAAAGGACAACACATCAAACCAAATACATTTTTGACTTCTTGATGTTAAGCCTGTATCATATTTATGAACAAATAACATTTTATCCCCAATCCAAAATTAAATCATTGCATTAACAATACAGCATTCACTTGCAAACATCCAAAGCCCATTAGGCCAGACTAAATGGGAAACAATCTGCCCTTTACAGTATTTCAAACACTGTTGATATTCTACTCTGCGTGTGTGCAATATTGATTGCCTGAATAATGAAGAGCCTTTCCTTTGGAAAATTCACCAAGGATCATACCAGTACTTTGCTTCTAGGGATAGGTCTAAACTATACACTACTAAAGAACAAAGCAAATATATTACCCTGGGACAGGAAGAAAGAAACATATTAAATATTAAATTAAATATACAAGAGGGAACAAAAAGTCATAATGTATGCAAAAATAATGTACTGCTTCTTTCAAAATAATTTGAAACAACTGGCAGAACTTTCCTGGAATAAATACTGTAACAGAGAGAAAAATAGCCTGTACTCAACAGTTGAATTTAAATATATTTCATTTTTAAGGGTGTATTATTTGGGGTTATGTCTGAACTAGGGGATTATGTTACAATTGCCAAGTGACACTACCCTCAGGCAGACTGGCTGCTTTTAAACCTTTAATAACCAGGTCATCTGCACAAAACCTGAAAGTGAAACTTTTTCTGTACCATTTGCTAAAGATTCAGCTATAATGCATATCTGGAAAAAAAAAACGTAATCCTACTCAGGTTCTGTCTTGCATTGCATCATTTTATATATTTTACTTGAGCAGATGTTCACCCTGTAGTCAGGATCCAGGATAGTGGGTGTTATCCTTAAGGTATATAATTGCTATGACTACTATAAACTATTATATCTAGATTGCAAAAATCCAGATGATCTCTAGATGACAACAAAGAAGCATAGAAAACCATTTTCGCTGCCCAACCATAGCACTGAAATTATCATGAGTTTTATTTTTCAATAAATAACGTAGGTATGAACTCATGGTTTGACAGTGTCTGGCTTTGTCTTTTTGTTGATGGATTGATATGGAATGGATGTCTTCTCTGTAAATACTGCCATGCGACAAATCATCATCTGACAGGGATTTTTCTCAAGAAATGAAAAAAACAGAAGAAACCATGCAAGATCATGTGGGCCAGGATATAGCAGGATAAGTAGGACAAAAGCATTCTTGCTACTGGGATTCAGGATGGAGAACTGGCTCCTGATTGGGGAATTCTCCAAATGCCTTCAAAGTTCATAAGAGCAGTGGTGGTAGAGAGTCAAGAATTGAAGGCTGAAGAACAGAGAATTTAAAAAGTTGCAGGGAATGGTTCCTTTCAGAAAACAGTTCTAGTGAGGGGGAAGTTGGTACTCTAAACAGGGCTGTCTTAACAGCATTATGGGCCCCGGGCAAAGCAGTGTACTGGGGCCCCTATGACAACTACTCACAGGAATAAAAATGTAAATAGTCGATAAAATTAAACATATATTTGCATGTTAGTATGAATAAAAAATGCAGTAAAATGTAATAAATATATTGCTGTATTTATATGATACAAGGTACATTGAAGGGTTAACATACACAGATTAGTATGGGACCCCTAAGTGCCCATCAGGCCCATGCATTAAGACAGCCCTGACTCTAAACTAAACCACTGCAATCCAAGTGATCTATTAGTTTGTTCATCTGTTACATTTATATCCCATTTTTCATTCAGGAGTGCAAGGCAGCATATTTTGTGTTCATTCTTCCTATTTTTACTGACCACAACAACCCACAGAGGTGGGCTGGGCTGAGAGAAAGCAACTGGCTCAAAGTCTCCTATTGCTGAGGCTGGACTTGGCCTCCATGCTCCTAATCCAGAAGTTTAATCATCTACCATTCTAGAGGCTGCAAACCAGTGGCATATAATGGCTAGGTTGAAATGATTCAATACTGGACACAATTTCTTTCTTCCTCATGACCTGTCATTGGATCTTTTGCCACAATCTCTTGTTCTTTTATTGAATCCTTTTGTTTTACTTTTTTGGCAGCTTCTTGAACTATTGATAGATTTTGCCTGTGCTGTGCTCCCGCCTCATTGTTTAGAAGAAAATGTTAGCAAGTTCAGTCTTCCCTCCAAGTACAGTGACTCTCTCTGTGGGAACAAGCCATGAAAGCATTCAAACTCTATTAAATATTTAAATCCCAGACTGTGAGCTGAGTTTCTTTAAAGCAAAAGCCATAGTGAAGCTATAATAATCAGGCAGCAATACTGGAATGCTTGGTAAACTCATTAAGAACCCGAAGTTACACCTTAGGCTAATAATGGAAAGTTTTGGTAGAACCTAATAAAAGAATATGGTCCCCCAAAGTCCTAATATGTTGTTGCAAAACAAATCAAGGCTCTGTTTAGTTTCTGTATCTGCCACGATTCTCCTTTGCTTCACAGTTGCAAAATTTCCAGCTGTGTGATCTCACTTCAGTCACATTCATTTAACATCTTTTCCTATGAGATTTTTTCATCAATGATAATGATATTTCTAGGTGAATATGATACCATTATTCTTAAAGTTACCTTTACCTTTCTAAGAATGATAAAAGTAAAAGAAAACTTTATGATTTTGTAAAATCTGAGTCAGTACAGAATTTGATAGCCTAAGACTCATATGGGAAACAGGTACAAGAAAGAAAAAAAGAAAAAAAAAGCCTTTGTTTTGGTATAGAAGTTAAAAAAAAGAATAAAACATTCAAGAAGGCAACATCACAAAATTTCACTATCACATCCTAGTCTATTAATGTCAGTTGAAATTTAATCTGTTATACAAATTTCGTGTATTCTGTTTCAAATTGCCCTCTGATTTTGGCTCTGCTAAATGTTGATTAATAAGCTCAGAAGGATGACTTGGAATACAGGTCCTTTGAAGAGTTCTGTTTGATCTTCTTCCTCTTAAAAACTTCATAAGGTAGTTTAATGCATCTCTATCCAAATGCAAGTGCCTCTTTCTTCAAAGAACCTGAATATAGGAAACTCCATAAGACTCCAGCATTTAATATATATAGCAACTATTGCTTTGGGAGGCTTATGTGGAATTTGGAAACATGTAATCAATTTTTTTACCAAATGGTACATAGATTGGTTGCTCTAATGGGTGGGGCCAGTCTAAAGCACCTATTTACAAGAAGAAATTAGACTTCAAGGATGTTCCTCAGTTTATTTGGGTTCTAAATTCAGAGAATCTAAGAAAAAGTCATGTGCTTCATGGAAAGAGCCTACTTTCTTGCTTTAACATATTACAAGACCTTGTGGCATTTTTCAGTCTTTGTTTTCATGGAAACAGAATAAATTATCCTCCAAGGGTCTGGCCATTGGACTGTGTAGTTCAATAATGTCTACCATTCTAACTAGAGTAACTTGTATTAGACAAGAAATGTTTAGTATTGAACTGGGAATAGCTGCAAATAGTGTTTGTGCTCTACCACTATTCTAGAGGCTTTTCCCTTGAAAATACCAGGTCAGGTTATATCTGTAGCTTTGCTGTCACTCACAGAAAAAAAAATAGTGGTAGCTAGGAAAAAGGGTACTTAGATGCACCTTAAAAAGCCTTACATGGAGACAAGCTGTCAAAGAAAAGATTAGTGTACATTATAAATGCCATTATCCATTTTGCAATAATAGTTGCACTGCATTTTAAATTATGGGGTGTACCTTGCTATTTGATGTGCAACCAACTCACTCATAACATAGCACAGTACAAAGATGCTCACATATCCTTTTGGTGTAAAGATGACATATTAGTAAATATACCTGAACAAAGGTTCTATGGAAAATAATGAAATAAAATTAATACAATTGTTGAATGAAAGGTAATGCCTCCATCTCCATAACTTTAGTTTAGTGATATTTTAATATATAAGTAATCCTTGAAGTGAGCTTTGTTGGGTTTTTTTCTATTTCTCCATACGAACACCATCATACATATGTCTGCCAAACAATGTACAAGCTATATAAATCTATTATTCAGGAACCCGAACTTTTATTTCTTCAATCCAGTCCTGACAGTCCTTTCCACTGCTTCATTTGAGTCAAAAGGATGCTCACAGAAGTATTCCTTGAATTTTGAGAAAAGATGGAAGTCGCATGGCAACCCTGGACTTTATGGTTGATGGGAAAAGACAATGACATCCAATTTTATAATTTCCTCTTGGATACCACATGAGATGTGTAGCCCAGCATTATTATGTTTCAGTAAAATTTCCTTCTGCTTCTGAATGCTGCTTAGCTGTCCTGTCAAAGGTTAGATTGCTCCAATATAGTGCTTTGAGTTCATAGCGATGCCAGGTTTAAAGAAATCCATGTGAATAACACCATCTGCATCCCCAAAAAATGTAGCCATCAATCTTCCTGCCAAATTCTGACTTTTTGTTCTGCCTGATTAAGCTTTGGAAGGTATTTGAGGAATTTGCTCATAATGTTGAATCCATGTTTCACTGGCAGTTGTGATGCAATACAAAAATCCATCACCTTTATTCTATTAGCATGACAGCCATTGTTGGCAAATATCAACCTTTGAAGCTTTTATATCTTCCCACCAGTATTTGAGCAACCCATTTTGCACAAACCTTTCAGTATTGAGGAACATCAACACAGTGACCCACACAGTCCTGTGAAATGCCAAGCTGACAGCAATTTCCCTTTGAGTGATCTTTGATTGTCTTTAATCAGTTCATCAAAGTTTCTCATGTGTAACTCAGTTGCTATCATAGATCATTCTTGAGCACACAAATCAGTTCTTCCTGGTTCACTGTCTTTTATGTATTTTGGTTCCACTGTGCCCGTTTATCATGTCAACACAGTCAACATAATAAGCAACCTGGATTTGATGGTGAATTTTAGTGGAGGTTCTCCTTTGTCAGTCAAAACTTAAATCATGGTATTTTGCCTAAATCACATTGTTGATTAGTCACTACAGGCTTCCATTTAACAAACAATTGCAGCACAACATTTTCTGACAGCAATTTATTTCTGGTTAATTGTATCCCTTTCTCCAAGCAAATCAGGGCCATATATACAATCAGGTACATAACCAAAAAATGGAATAACCTGGGAGTACTCTGTAGGATTTAAGGCATTTAAACCTTATTTGCCTTAAGTAGTCCAAGTATAAATCAATATCTATTGTTTACTCTGAAATAGGGAACCAAATGTTACTTTACTACAATTCACATTATCCATCAGATTGGCTATAATAGAGGACCATATGTCCCCCACCTTTATTCCTAAAAGAATTAAATTCTGGAACATCTTGAAGCTTTGTTATCACAAGGGCAAAGTGTTCTAAGGGGCCTTCCTTCTATCATACTCTAGTGACAGGTGTGGAAGTTTGCTGGATGACTTTGAGCTAATCAACTTTTCTCACTCCAACTTTCATCATAGAGTTGCAGTGGAAAGAAAATGAGAAGAGGGAACACTACATACCTTGGCCTGAGCTTCTGAATGTAAAGTGGGATGGAAACCTAACAAATAATATAGGGGTTTTTTTTTCAATCATAAGCATAGATAGGGGCAATATCACACTGACAGCAAAAACAATTGATAATACACCTTCAATCTGTGTTATGACTCATTGGTAACATCGTTCCGATGGCTATGCTCTTTCACAGCTCCTATTCATTTCAGAATATTTAAGACAGGGGTGTACATTGTGCCTCTTGTCTCTGATGGGGATGATCATTATTCAACAGCCTCAAGGCCAACATGAAGAAGGCATCTTTTATGCAATACTATCATGCTAGATACCATCTTTGCCCCAGGTTAATTACTTAAACAAATTCAAAGGACCTGACTGGCCATTCAAACAATACAGCATGTCATTCTCCACTGCTCTTCCCAGAGGCAAATGCAAGAATATATTTCTCTCTGATCATCATCTTTTCTTTCCTGAGTAAATTGAGAGAGGAAGACAAAGATTATTTCAGTATTGAACAATATGCTACAGGCCACAGTGCTATTGATCCCAGTCTGAGCCTGACGGTGATTGAATAAACCAATTTACTACATACTACATTTCTCTCAAACTATATTATCTGCTACTTCCCCCAATTTTATTTTTTATTATCTTATAGCAAACAAGTTGTTTACCTGCGACTGAATTTTTTAGTAATCATCTCTACATTCACACATATGGATCAATCCTTGTGCAAGCTTTTTTACCAGAATCTTCTAGAACTAAGGCCACTTTTTCAATAGACAACCATTGGTCTGTGTATTCCTAGATACAGTTCCCAACTTTCCTTTCAACAGTCTGTACCAAATACCAAGAAAAACCCATAATGCATACCAAGGTAGACATGATCAGGGATCATGGACTAATTGAAGAAGAAGCATCACACAAACAGCTGAGTACCAACTATATCTCTGGGTATTGTGTAAGTACTACAATCAATTTTTATTTTATTTATTAATTTTCTACACTGCTCATCTTACTTAAGTGACTCTCAAGAAGAACAGTAGACAGTACTGATTGCCTAAAGCGGGTGTCAACTAACGTTGCCACGGCGGTGTCATGTGATGTATCAGGACTTTTTCTCACTTTGCTAAGCTGGGTGTGCATATGGCCAGCACATGACACATCTGGTCCATGGGCCAGGACTTTGACAGCTGGAATGACAGTCCCCAGTAAAGAACAAGGGAAACTAACACTGAATCACTGCAATTGTTAAGTCAGTAACATGGTTGTTAAGTAAATCTGGTTTCCCCATTGAGTTTGCTTGTCAGAAGGTTGCAGAAGGTGGCCTTGGGACACTGCATGGTCCACTGCAACCATCATAAATACATGCCAGTTGCCAGGTGTCTGAATTTTAATCATGTGACCATGAGGATGCAACAATCATAAGTGTGAAAAATGGGCATAAGTCACTTTTTTCAGTGTTGTTGTAACTTAGAATAGTCACTAAACAAACTGTTGTAAGTTGAGAAGTATCTGTACAGTGAAAAAGTTAAGGCTGACCTAAATAGAACATTACCTTCAATAAACATAAAATATGCCAGAAAGTAATTTTATCACTATGGGAGAGAAGCTAGAGAAATGTAGAAGACACCAAAGTCACTGATATGACATACTGAGATCTTTTTTACCAGTACTAAAATAGCTACATTTAACAGACAAAAGCTTCCCTGTAAACTGTTGAACAAGAAGTACCAATGGATGGGACTAGATCAGGGGTGTCAAACACATGTTGTCACAGTGGCATCATGTGACATATCGGGACTATTTTCCCCTTTGCTAAACTGGGCATGGGCGTGGCCAGCACGTGATGCATCTGGCTTGTGGGCCTGGAGTTTGACAGCCCTATATATCATCAATCAGAAGCAGTACTATTTTGAGGACATGGCCTCTTTAAGAAAAAGCTTGGTGGGAAGATTTTGTGGGGAGGAATCTTGAACAACTAAGAGGAATGTGCTTGGAAGAATAGTCTCTAATTTTATCTCAGGTGAATTCACAACCTTTCTCTTTTAAATGAAGATGGAATTGAAAAATATCTTGAAGTGGGCACTTAACAGAATCCCTAATCATTAGAGAGATTGCAGCTGAACAAAATGCCACTTGAGGGTACAGAATTTTCAAGCTGGGTTTCTGCTATCTTTAGTACACCTGTAATTTCCATCAGGCATAAATTTCCAGGTTTGGATGAGGGAATATGTCATTTCAGAAAGGCAGTTGAAATTCATTTGAGTCAGAAAAACTGTAGACAACCCAAGGTGTCTTTATTATATTATAGGAATTATAGGAATGACTGTAACTGAAACATTTCAAAACTGTTGAGAAGTTTGGCAGTCAATATGATTGGTAGACAGGCATATAGGATGATTCAATCCATTAATGCCTATGATATGCCACATTGGTACCCTGTGGACACCACTTTCAAAATATTAATTTTCTGGCAATTGCCTCAAGCCCAAATAACTCATCCAAGTCAGATTCTCACAGAAACTTTATTAATAAGATGTATTGAACTGAAAAGAATAGAATTACAAGAATTTTCACAACTGTTTACTACTCTCATGTTCTAATTTATTCCCTGAAATAATTTTGGATGGGCATCTATTCTGTTTCAACTGTTGAGGAGTCATACCTCTTTGCAAATAACAGAGAACTGTTTACTAAACCATCTTCTAAATCTTATTCAGGCAGCAAACTAACCTTTCTATCTAACTGAGGTCAGTCCCAGTCACTGGAAAAACTAAAGCGTAGCCTCGGGACAGTGGATGGATAGAAGATATATTTATGAGAAGTTGTAGACCTATTGAAGATAGGAACTAGTAGGATGAACCAATACAAGAAAAACATTCTAAAGAGCACATGAGTTCCAGAGATCAGTGATAAAATCTGTAAGAGTTTGTTATATGTTTTCCTTGTTTATTTATAGAGAGCACTATTACTGTACTATCTGAACAGTAAAGACCCATAAGACAGGTTTCAAATTCTGAAGAGTTGAAAGCAGTTAAAAGCTTTGATACACAAGTCAGCTTTCTCAAAGTGAGCCTCCAAGCCAGTTTATGATTCATCTATTGTAACCTTGCATGAAGGTTTAAAGCCTGGAAGAAAAGCAGCTGCAATCCACATTGGTGGGAAACCATACTATAGGTAACACTATATCTTTGGAGAAATGCAGTTCTGGGTTTGGGTTGGATGTTAAGACTGGACAAAAGATTTTGAGAAGTACATTCTGGACCCTGTCATCTGAAATCTAATGAGGAATATAAATTAAAGGTAGCTTCCACTATAAAGATAGAAAACTACTTGGAGGATCTCCTTGAACTAAGAGTAAACTGCCATAAGCTTAATGTAAATCTTATTCAAGCTAATTTACTCCAAGCTATTCTCTATCCATACATCTTCCATCTTTCTTTTGGATGGAAAAATATCAAGCCAGGAATAAAAACATTGCATCATTGAGTTTGGAAAATCTATTACGAACCTATAAAGAAACTTTTTCACTGGCTTCCAAAGCAAGTAAGGACATAAATGCCTGATCAATCTAATAAGGATTTCAGAACAATCTCAAGGCATATCATGTCTGCATCATTGCAAGGAACCAAGAATCATTGGATATCTTTTTACAGGTTGCTAAATGATATAAAAGCTGGAAATGAAAGTCATACTCCTGAAGTCAAAGATACTACATCCTTCTGCTCAAGCATCATTATGAGACAACTGAAACATCTGGAAACATCTAGGAGAATATTATGCATATTGAATCTTGGTACAATAAAGATAAACAAGAAAAAAGGTTGATGCTGAACCTTAGGACCAAGGACAATTACTGGGGAAGAATTTTGACATGTCTTTTGACATATGCGCATGAGACAGACTGCAGTTTCTACCTTTTGCTTTATATTAAATATGTCAGCTGAACAACCTGTAAACAGAGGATTGTGCTTTCCAGACTGTAACAGCTACAACCTGCAGCATATTTAACCTTGCTAATTTGCTACTTGGAGAAAGTTTCTGTCCCTTTATCCTTTCTCCCTATGCCTCTGTAGAGAAAGATAGAGATAATAGCATCAAATGTCTAAAAGAAAAGAGATGGGAGTAAGGATAAGGACAGTGGAAGAGGAAAGTCTGGCAGATATTGAAGGAAAACTGGCAATGAAACCTGAGACATGGCATCGTCGCCCACAATGACACATGTGGATGATGTCAGAAAGGAGGTGAAGTGAACGTTTGAAAACTAAAGCATAACTGTAAAACAGAATGACAGTTTACTGAAGGCTACAAATAGCAAGGCAAAACTGGTGACAATGTTCTTGCTACATGAAATCTCTCTCAATACTGTATATTTAATATTCCTTAACCTGCTGCCTCAGGTTTTTTTAGGCCATAGTGATCTATTGTTACAATCTGCAGGTACTAGTGTTTAAATAAACACTCTCTGCTATCCAGGGATGGGTTTCTCCCGGTTTGCTGGTTACCGCTTCATGGACGCGCTTCCAGATCGACTGTCAAAAGCGTGCTGCATGGGATTGCGTTCAAAAACTTCGTGGTATTCTGCAAATATTCTGATCCAACAGCTGTACAGAGTATTTGCAGAACACCACAAAGTTTTTGAACGCGATCCCACGCAGCGCGCTTTTAACAGACGATCTGGAAGCGGGTAACCAGCGAACCAGGAGAAACGCATCCCTGCTGCT
>JANHGC010004389.1:212881-229093 GCA_027560395.1 Boaedon fuliginosus | reverse complement strand
CTGGGTGGGGGTGGAATACGTCTTGGAGGGGTTCTTCTCCGAGGAGATGGGCGCCTCCTTGGGCTAGGCCGCCTCCTTGGTGAATAAGACCTAATAGTACAAAGGATTAAAAAAATCAGATACTGAACCCATTATAGAACTGAATGTTTACAAAGTTTCTAAGGGAAGAAAGAACAATAGCACCTGCCTACATGCCAAAGCTACAAATTAGATGTTTACTTTGTGTAGCACAAAAAGGGAACTGCTTTATGATAATATGTATCAAGCAAGGCAAGGCTAGTATAAGTATGAAAACTGATTATAAAAGAACCAAGAGAGGATCATTTGAGAATGGATAAATGGAAGCATTAAGAGTTCATATATTTAATAGTACTAGCTGGTTACCCAGCATTGCCTGGGTAATTTTTTATTGGACTCCCATCTTCCTTCCTCTCCATCTCCCTCCCTTCCCCTCCCCTCTTTCTTCCTCCCTCCCTCCGTTTATGACCAGGCTTTGCCTGGGTATTTATGTGTGAGTGCTCATCTTTTCCCCTCCTCTTTATTTTCTTCCTCCTCCTCCTCCTCCTCCTGTTGTTCCCCCTCATCTTCTTCCCCCTTCTCGTCCTGTTCATCTTCCCGCTCCTCCTCCAGTCCTCTTCTTCCGCCTCATCTTCCTCATGTTCTTCCCATCATTTCCTTCTTCCTCCTTCTGTTAATTTTCTTCTTCTCGCTCCTCATGTTCATCACCACCTTCCCCCTCCTCCACTTCCCCGTCTTCCTCCTCCTCCTCCTCCACTGTTGTTGAGAGAAGGCATCCTGGCCTTCCCCAAAGATCCTCCGCAGCCACAGGCAAGCAGGGGCAGAGGTGACCCCCCCCCCTTCGTGGGGAAGAGCTCCGAAAGTCAGGTCCTCGCCCTCTCTGCCGTGGCGCTGCTGGGCCAGGATGGCCATGGGGTTCCCGCTTCTCCCTCCCCACCTCTCTGCTGCCGGTTACCTGGGTAGGACACGGCAGCCAGCAGCGGCCTAGCTCCTCTGGCCTCAAGTGCCTCAGGTGTCCTGCTAGGTCTCTCGCAGCGGCAACAGCCCCAGCCACACCTTCGGGCATGCCGGCCGGGCTTTCGGCGCCCTCCAGGCTGGGTTCGTTGTCCATGGTCGGCAACCGCGGGGGCGGAAACAGCCTGCAGGCAAAGCGGTAGTGGCATCCTGCCCTGTTTTCCCTCCTCTCCTTCTGCCCCTGCAGTCGACGACCATGGAGAGTGAATCCAGCCTGGAGGGTGGCAAAAGCCTGGCCAGCCTGCCCGAAGGTGTGGCTGGGGCTGCTGTGGGAGACCTGGCAGAGGACCTGAGGTGCTTGAGCCCAGAGCACAGACAGATTGCCGCCATCCTGTTGTGCTGTGAGGAACAAGTGCACATGCACAGTACAGAGGGGCCATGTGAAGCTGCTGTCTGGTGCCCCTTGTGGTGAGCCAAAATATATTGTGCTCCATTGCCGGTCAGTGTTGGGGGGGGGCAGTTCAGCAGGATTTTAGGGGGCACAGAGGTGTGGATGGCATCTGTGACCCCTCCAGTGCTCATCTCCAGAGGATAAGTGATTTGCGAGGCAAGTTTGGGCGAGATTGGTGCAGGCACGGAAGAGCCTAATAGAGCACATACAAACCCATATACCCACACAAACAGAGTTCTGTTTTATATATATTGATATTATTAACCAAGGTAACATATACTTACAATGGTTAACAAAGTTAAGACATAAGGTATGCTATTCTTAGAAAGAATTTGAACTATCTAACCTGGATCGTGATCTGTGACGTCTTCTTGGTCTTGAATGAGATGGGGAACGTGATCGAGACTTCGATCTTGACCTAGATCGAGATGGAGATCTTGGACGAACCTTCTCCTTTTCTTTTTCCCTTTCCTTTTTGGAAACTCTTTCTGGAGATATTTCCTTAGTATCTGGCATAGGCTCAATTTTAGGGATTTTCAAGATATCGCTGTTAAAATAAAGTACGAAGTCAAGACTATATTAGCGGAAGGCTGATATAACACTCATTGTGTCGCTATTTTAGCACCCACTATGTTATATAACAGGATATTTAGCGACTAGTATTTCAGAAGCCCTAAAGATAAAAATAAATAAACAGTGCACATAACATCTAATTTCACTGATTTTAACATCAACATTACAAAATGAGGAGGAAAAGAATTAATTATCGGTGGTGGTTACCTGGTAGACGTGGCCTCCTGGATCAATGTTTCTTTTACTTTCATGGAAGGTTCCGGTTCTGGTGTCTCTTCTTTCTTTACAGGTGGAGGTGTAACACTGCGACTTTTGGCTGTGTGGTGGGGTGATCGAGAATGGCTATGTTTCCTCTCTTTCCTAACAGGGGATGAGCGTCTTCTAGGGGAAGGAGATCTTGATTTGCGTCTAGACAAATATAAATTTAGTTTAGGACAGATCTAACAAAAATATGCTCAACCCAACATGCATTTTGATTAAGACATCCCTAACCTTCTATTTTGACTGCTGACTGTAAAGATAAAATTACTGCATTCAGTAACTTTCTGGAGACATTTAGTTTGTTAACTGTAAGGACTGAAAATGTGATGGGGTGATGTCATGTAGGCAGGCCCTTTTCTTCCTATCTGCCTGTGTGGAGTACTGTATCTGGGGAAGCCTGAAAGCTTTTGGGCTGAAGGCCCTTAAAGTCCATCAAAGAGCTGGAGCCCTGCCTTATCAGAAGTCCCAGTATAGAACTTTGTAAGTTTGTGTTCAATATGCCTAGTTAGCATAAAGGAACTGGGTGGCTGGATGCAATACATATGGGCAAACCCTTGATTCGTTCATGTGTTCAACTAAATAACTGCAACAAGCAAAGCAAGGCAAAAATGCACTTCAACCACAACATTCAGACAGCAAGCATTAAGATGGCATATTCATTAAAAAAAAGTTTTCATGCACAATTGCTCTACCAATATCTTCAAGACATGCTCAGAGTCAATATTGCAAATAAGCATCACCTTCTGGGGCTCCGAGAGCGGTCCCGCTTTTCTCTGTTCTCTTTATCTTCTTTGTCTCGTTTATCCTTGTCTTCATCTTGTTTCTTCATTGAAGCCAATTTTTCCTGTTCAATCTGAAACAGCAAATCCCAACATTTTCTTAATTAAAAACATGCACCAAAAGCTGAATCCTACCCTACTTACATTACTGACAGTGCCAGGCATATTTTTATTTTATATAAAACACACCCTTAACATTATCCCACCTGTCTTTGTTTTATTTCTTCTTTCTTCAGCTCCAGAAAAGCAGATGGAATACCAGCAATGTTTTCTTGAGCGCTTAACAGCAGCGGCCACAGTTCTCCCATGAATTCTCTCGCGTTTTTCCCATTCAAAAATCCAGTCAAGTTGATTTGCATCATTTTGGAATCAGGATTCTGTAAAGAGATATGACAGGAAGAAATACAGGTTATTTGAAAAACCAAACCCAAACAAGTTATTCTTTATTTTGATTTAATCTTCTACCGTGGACATTACTCATTTTATTAGGGTTTTTTTTTTAAAAAAAACTTCGCTTAAGTTCAGTAACTGTCCTAACAAATAACCAACATTCTCTTGCCTTACCATTACATTCAGAGTGGCCTGTTAATCCTTTGTGGATTTCATAAGATGGTATGGCCTGTACAGCCACTGAAACAAGAGGGCCATGAATTTGCCATAGCAGCAGCATAATAGATGGTATATTCTTCTAATTAACTTTCTAAACATTTTCCCACAGCATTCTTTGATACCGCTCCTTGAAAAATCCTTTTAAGTTATCTGTACAATGGACAGAAACTGTACACTTAACATTACAGAGTCATCATCTACAATATCACTGAAATCCTGCTAAGAAAACTGAAAAAGAATTTATGCATGCATTTTCCTACATCCACCAGTAAACTAAACTAAAACCTCCACTAACTATTTAATGGAATGAAAGCTGCCATCATTTTCTTAACGGCAATTATGTGATGGCCACAAAGGATTAAGAGGTCAAGTGTGGTTCACAGTACAGGTGGGCAATTTAGTTCTAAAGTTGCTAGTCAAAGCAACGGGGTCCATGTAACAAGCACAGCTCAACAGCACAAAGCAAGTACAGATTCCAGGTGTCTTCTTTTTCTTCTTGGAACTTTGAGGGGGGTTTGGAATCGCCAAGTCCCCTGTAGAGAAAGATGTTCCCTTGGCTTGCTTCCGACTCCCTACTGCAACTCAATCACCTTGAGTTTAATGTTATACCATTTATCTAAATTGTAAAAGACGAACAAGCAATAATGAGTACACAACCACAGAAAGAAAGAAAAAGTTTTTTTTTTAAAGTTCTAAATTTCAAATCATGCTTTCTATGAAGGGGAATTAAAACTGCATATTAAGGTTTTATTTTATTAATACATATTAGTAAACTACTTCCTACCACAATTTCATACTTCATCTGATTCCCCTAAACCTGCTCCCCCAACAGAATTTCTATTAAAGTACAATAAGGGGTTACAAATATGGATACTTAAAAACCTACATTCAAATTACAGCATGTCTTTTTTTAAAGAAAAACATCAATACCTTTCTCAGTTGAAATTTCAACTGTTCAGTCAAATCAAAGATGAATTCTTTGGAAGAAAGATTGAGCATAGAGAATATTAGAACAAGAACATTTTGCCAATGGTTCAGAGAAACACTTTTACTATCTCTTGGAATGCAGCGGCAGACTGTACAAAGTAAAGGACTGTTTTATCATGAACGCAAGTTCATTTATGCAGTTCATGCTGTATAGTATGTCTTGCTAGCGATTAGCTGATATCAGAGGGGCGCCATGCCACTGATTTCAGTGAAAAACGGCTTGAACCTTTAAGCTTTCTAAATTAAACTGAAGTGTACTTTTCTAATCATATATTAAGCCCGCCATCCCAGCTGAACATAGTTCTAAACAGAGTAGGTCTCCACTGAACGTCTCTTACCAATTTAGAACTGCACTTCATTCTTTATACTTAATGTGATTTAATTCAAAACAATTTAAAGAGCAGTGTAAAGCTTTGCCCAATTTCTTTCTGTTGGATGCTTTTTCTGTCTTTGGTTCGGCCACTTTACACAACTCACCTCCAAACACACACTGCATCATCAAGGGAGTTGGTCAGAGCGACATTGGACACTCACTCTGCTGTGACCTAATAAGGTGATGGTGCTATACTTCAGACGCAAGGAATAACTTCCATTTTGGTTCAGGCCTTTTAAATCATAAATCACATCATCATTAGAAAATTGCTGTCAAAGTAGCTTAACATGTAACAGCAAAATCAACACAGTAAGTCTGATTTTTCACCTGAGCAGTTTGCATACTATGCACCTTCACTAAAACTGTCAACCTTAACAAATGTTTTACAAAGTGAATTATTCACAATATGCATTGCAACAAAATCCTTCCTAATTTCAACTGGTTTTTTGACAGAAAAATTTCAGATTACACAGAATAATTATGCAATACAATTACGTATACGGAAAAACAACCACAGCAAAATTATTACCTTCACTTCCAACTGATTGAATATAAATTCAATTACTACATCATCTTCAAATCCAAGGATTTCTGTTACTCTCTTTGTTATCCATGGCTTGATTACTTCCAGGTTTACCTTGCTCATGTCAACCTACAAAATGAGATAAATAATTTTAAGATATACCTTGCTTGATACTGTAATTACTGCTGTAAAATCTTGGCATCCTACAACATAGCAAGAAACAGCACAGGTCAGCCTGCTGCATTGTCATGTTGTCCAGATATATTCACCTCCATTAATTCTCATTCATGTTGAAGTCTAGCAGTTTTGAGAGATATTAAGGAGGTTTTCACTAATACACAGTACATCCTGTGTAATTGTTAATGTATTGCTGTGCAACAATACACAGATATACACAGATATGCACAGTGTATATGCACAAATCAATGTGGTTTGTGATCCTTCTTAGTAGCTTTCTTACCAATTACTGGAAGCTATTTTATTAAAACATCTTTTAATGTCATCTAACTATATGTAGTGATCATTAGAATTTTCCTAAACAGAAACAGTTCTTCCGAAGATTATTAACGGCAACTTTCTGTACAGAGAATCTACACAGTAATGCAATTCCTTCCTATTTTTTAAAAAATTAAAAATATTTTACTCTTTTTGTCCCAAAATGAAATGCTGTTATACAGACGTTGCTTATCGGTTGGTCTTTGACCGTAATAAAGATTTATCTATCTTATCTATCTGTTATACAGATGATGGGATATTAAAATTCCATGTTCTGATTTGTAGACCGCCAACTATCTTTTTTTTTTTTTGGTCATTTGAACAAAATGGCTATTTTGTTTGGGAGGAGACTTCCCTTCTGCTCTATTCTTAGCTTCTTGGCAGATACATGTCTCTGAGGTACATTAATTTGCTTTCTGTTATAAGGAATTTGGATTAGAGTAGATTCAAAATAGAAAACTGTTCCAAAGGAAATGGATGTATACACTGCAACCTGAACCCTGTCTCCTGTATGTAGTTATTCTGCTACATCGTGACTCTCAAAATTCCAAATCAAGTCTACTGACTTGAACAGCAGCAGCTGTAGGCTTTTCTTAAAGTTAAATGTCTATTAAAAATAAAATGAATTCATTTGTATAACATAAACATACTTTCTTTTCAAGGCATTCTGCAAATTTCAGTTGCTTTAGCAGCTTCTTCTGTTTGTTGCTGAAGCGGTTATCCTGTTCTGCACTTGTACCCTGTAAGAACAAAATAATTCAATTACAGATATTCCTCAACTTAGTGACTATTCAGTTACAAGGGCACTGAAAAAAGTGACTTATGACCATTTTTCATATTAAGACTGTTACAGCACCCCTATGGTCAAGTGACTAAAATTCAGATGCTTGTAACTGACAAGTAGTTATGACAAATGCACTGTCCAGAGGCGATATGATCACTATTTGCAACCTTCTCAGCTGGTTTATGATGAGCAATCTTAATAGGAGAAGTCACCTTGACAACTGCATGATTCACTTATCTGCAGTGATTCGCTTGACAGTAGCAAAAAGGTTATAAAATGGAACATAATTCACTTAACAACTGTCTTGCTTAGCAACAGAAACTTTGAGCTCCATTGTGTTCCTAGATGGAGGACTACTCTACAACCATTGTTTCAAGACAAAATCATCTTCTCAACTCCACTGTTTCCCAAAACACTTTGCATAAACCTTCTGGCTTGTCAACTATAACCTATGTCTTAAGAAAATCAGATCATACAAACTCATAGAAATCAAACGATTCTGAATTAATGTATCTTACAAATACATACACACACACACGCACACACAATATGAATTGATTGTTCACTTGTAGTTTCATTCCCTTAATTTATTTACTGTATTCATAACTACACCAATTAAAAGACTAAAAGTACAATTGTGTTTTTTGTGGTGCCTTCAAGCCAATTTTGGCCTCTGGGTGACTGGCTAACGGTCACTGCAGTTTTTTTCTTGGCAAGATTTTGGAGGTGATTTGCCACTGCCTCCTTCCTAAGGCTGAGAATGAGTGAGCCAGGTGGTTCATGCCTCAGGCAGGACTAGAATTCAGTTTCCTAGTTTTCCAGCCTGATGCCTGAATCACTATATCAAACTGGTGCTCCAAAATAGCAAAATATTAAAATATGAAGACAAAAACAATTCCTCTGAAAAGTTACACATTATTAAAATGGGAGAAACAATACTTAACAAGGATTAGCCGTTCAATGTTCTGTTAAACTGAGATTTACTTTCAAAAATTTGCAAACTAAGAAAAATAACATTTGTGCATATGAAAGAATGAGGAAATATGCATGGTAGAAACCAATTTATTCCTTAGACAAAGCTTAGGTGACTACATTTGTTTTTCACAGAATGAATTTCAAAGTTCAGATTCTATTTTTAGTTGTTTCTGTTCTTGCTTCAAAATTTATTTATTTAACCAAACATTTTTAGGTTTATATGGCATGTTTAATTCATTCTTTCTCCTAAAGTTATTTTGCTTGAAAATGAAAGCACCAATATGGTTTGGGCAGAGTTGTAGGGCAGGAAATGTGCAGTTCAGCATGAAGGGATTCCAGCAGTGCTAAGGAGGGGTCAACACTCCTGCCCTTCCACAGGCCAACTGCCACTTAAATAACATGAAGTATACCGTTATATAACCCACTGTGGTCAAATCTGACCAGTGGCCTCCTTGATATCCAACCCCAGTATACATGGAAGAAAAGCTGCTGACTTTTAGTACCATGCCACAGATCAACCACAAAGTATCAATGCCTGTAAAATACAAGTTGTAATCTCAGCATTTGAGGATTATTTTTGTCTGCGAGTTTACTGTTCGAGAAAGCAAGCAGCAGGGCACTTTGTTTATTAAATTTATATCCCACCTCTCTTCCCCAATCACGGGGAACGCAAGGCAGCTCACAACATGATTAAAATACAATAAAATACAATAAAACACCATAAACATCATAAAACATTAAAAACAATCCCTAAACTAAAACTATTAAAAACACAATCATACAACCAATCATACTACCATTCTTACAAGGGAGTCATTCAATTCCATGCCCACCGGGAATATATATTCAGAATATATGCTATAAATATATGTTACTAATTTATAAACAAAATAAATAAGACAATTCTGAATATACAAAATCTTGAGTTAGAGGGAAGGGCAGAACATTATTTGGAATTCTAACACATATTATAAATTAAACTTTACTGAGAAAATATAATTGATCTCTACTAGTCAATGAACATATTTCATACATTTTCTCCCTGCATGATTGTAGTTTGGATCATCATGGTTCCGTTTTACAGTCTAAGATCTGTTTGCATGTTTTTGCATGCTTTGTTTCTTAGTGAGGGTAACATTAATTCAATTGTATCCTTTCTGGTTACTAATCAGCATTAGAACTGAAGTTAGGCCATTGGGTTAGAGAAAGTTACCTTATGTAGAGAGTAAGGAGCATGACTTTGATTGAAATAAAATTAATTACAGGTACATTGATAAGAAATAGTCCAGTGGCCCCCAACGGGCAGGCAAATCAGATTCCCCAATTTCTATTAAAAATGTTGCTTTTCCATTATTCAGGGCCCTCTTTCATGTAAAGCAGGGACTCAACCGTCCTTGCCATAAAGATAATTAAACTTAATGTAAATTGTTCTAAATTTGACTGTAACAAATATGATTTCTGTAATAGTTGTCAAAGTCTGGAATGCTCTACCTGATTCAGTTGTTTCAGCTACAAATGTTCATAGTTTCAGTCATAAATTGACTTCTGTGGACCTTACATCATGGTTAGTAAATGGGGCGTGCATAAGTCACTAGCCTTACATCCTTGTCATTGTATTTTTATTCTTTTATTCTTGTTCTAGTTTTGTTTATTTAATTAATAAATAAACAGATAAATAAATAAAAAAATATTCTTCTGCTCAATATTGTGTTCCTGACTTCAGCACTTTCCATGACCAAGTATATTTCATAGAGTATATTTCTTTTCAGTCCTTTGGCAGATATGTTTATTTCACATATTCACATAAAAACTCCACTAAGAGTTTTTCCAAACCTTTGGTAAAAAATTGGAAATTTGAGCAAGCTATACTGACTTTCAGTCTTGATTCTATTGCTGATATCTGAGTCTGTTACCCATGATTTTATTTAGACCAAAGTCTTTACATTTGAAGCTCAAAAGTGTAAATTCAAGAGGCTGAAAATAACTGATTTGAAATACTATTGGAAAAAAAATGATGGGGTAGCTTATTTATCTAGAGTGAATATAAATCTATTTACCTGAGTCTCTTATCTCCTTTCCCTTCCTAGCTGTATGCTTTTAGATAACTATGCACTTCTTTTATATACACAGATTGTTCCATTAATTTCACCAGATGAGGCAAGTTTGCACAATGCTATAGAAAAAGAAGCAAGAGAGACGTGAACTGAATACAGAGCAAACTTGGGAGCTCGTTGTGAGCACAAGGGTTCTCATAGTTAAAATACTTCATCTGAACCTGGCATAGTGGCAGAAGGCCTACTAGCACCATCTTCAAAATGGTTTGTCTGATAATAATTCTTGTGAGCCCTGGCATGGCTTCAGTCATCAAAGAGTTTGAAATTACACTGACATTATGTTTTAAACCCCCCTTGGATGATTGTGAGTGTGATTGTTGATTATTTTCTTTTTTACATTGTACTATTGTGTTTTTATTTGCTGTAAGCCGCTTCAAGTTCCCCTTGGTCGAGGAAATGAGGTGGGGTATAAATCTAACAAACAAACAAACAAACAAACAAACATAATCATGTGTAACACTGAACAATAAATGAACACCAAGTGGGTAATACAATGCAGTTAAAAATGTAAAAGGAGTTTTCCTGAAAGTTATGATTACTATATCACAGCTAAATTATTTCTGTTATAATTTGTACAATGAAAGAGCTGGAGAAAGATTTTGGAAACTTGCTGTTTCAAATTCCCCAGCACTTTATAATACGAGATTACTAAGAAGATGCCTTGACCACTAATTATATATGTATGTGTTCTTATATGTATATATATGTATAATGTACCTGTACATATATGTGTACATATTTATATAATCTCTCTTCTATTATAGAAATAATAAGGGACAACAATGTGAGAATAGTGCAGTCTGGTGTGGTCACCATATTACTAGACCTCAGAGACTTAGGTGTTAAAAATAATTTAAAAAACCACAATACAGTTGTGGCTTTTTAAGAGTTTGCAGCAATCCAACCAGCACACAAGTAAATAATTCATCAGGATTCATTTATAGAAGAAACTTGTTTATATACAAAAATATAAAACATGATGAATGTATACAATATCCATGCAGTTCTTGCAATGTGATAGCAAGGACAAGGACAAGAAGCAGAAGCAATCAGAACCACTAGTACTGAAACACAGAAACACAGAAGCTATATAAGCACAGAAGCAACTCTTATACATATATAGATCAGTCAAGCTAAGGCATGCCCAGGCTCTGAGCCATCTGAGTCACCAAATAGTCCTCATTGGCTGACCTGTTACCATGTCTATTCCAATTCATGAACTCTCATATATTGACATGGTTAGAATTAGCTACCCTAAAATTCAGGGTGTGTGTATATGTGTGCATACACATGTATGTTTTGCTGGACCTACATTCTAAATTATTTTTGCAGCATGAACAATGACCGATTTCCAGAAAACTGAAAATATAGTGCAAAATTACTTGTTTGTTTTTAAGTTTGAGACAAATGATTTGCCTGTTACAAAAATTGGGCATGCCTTACATCATTTAATTTAGTGAGCCAGTCCTGCATATATTTAAGTCTTCACAGAGCCACATATCAATACATTTGCAGTCTGCACTCGGGGAATTCATAAGACTTGTGTGCTCACTCAATCTAGAAAGCTAGAAAGAAAACTGGAGGAAACAAAGGGAACTAAAATACTAGTTCAATATTTAACATGAGGAGGTACAAAATATCACCCTGATACTGAGCATGATAGATAGAAGCATAGACCAACTGCAATAATCTTACATTGTGGCAACTAAACACTAATTAACTGTCATGGTTACATTATCTTTTGAATGTCCCTGACTGCATTTATAGTGCATCACTGCATATCTGGTCCACATGTATCATGGATTTCCAAAAATTAAACATTATCCACAATTTGTATAGATTACACAATTCTATACCATTTGTGATGAATTTTAAAATATTCTCATAAAACTTTTTAAATCTCTCAAAATCTCAATTTTTAGTTAAAATCCTGTAAATATACCATACTTAACTCTATCAGATGGTACTGTACATATTTATTTCACCACTGCAGGTTTTTCTGCTTCTTTTTAAATTGTTTTTATATGAAATTAAACTGCAGCTTTACACTTAAAATGATGTATCCATTAGATTTATATCTTACCTTTATTTCAGAAGGATTAAATGGAATGCATAGAGCTTCTTCCTGCGAAATTTCAACTGTGAAATAGGATGAATTAAGGAAATAACGATTGATCCAATGAGTTTTGATAGATGAATGATCTATCAAAAGAAGACTAAATTTCCTTATTTGATTTCAGCATTTTTAGTATTGGTTAAATATTATTACAGAGATTTTTACAGTGTTCTTTTGGGAGGATTTAATAAAAGATGACAATGAAGTGAATTTCTTTAAAGAAATCATTGATCTTGCTCATGTTCAGACAATGACTAAAGACTCAGGATTTCACCAAATAGATTGTATTGCAAGTGCTCTTCTATTTCATTAAATACTTTTTTTTAATTGAAATTCTTGTTGAAATAGAATACTGAAAAATTTTCCAACATATTTTAAGGCCTCCGTGTATGAGTAGCTATTAATCACTAGCTTAATGGTATCCATCTAAGTTTCTTCTTCTTGCAATTCAGCACTTTCCAATTGTTTCATTTTTTTACTTTACCCTGCTAAACTATTTTTAAGTGATTTTACGAAGACTTTCAGCTAGATCCATATCTAACTGGGACAAGAATATGACTTTTCAAGCAGTAATATTTTACAGAGTACAGTTCTGTAATCTCTGCAACAATTGATCCTGTGCATATCTATTCAGTATCTTGCATCTGTATTTCTAATGGTCCATGATTCCTGTAGCTATCATCTGTGTGCATTTCCGTTGTAAAATCCTGTTATCATTAGAACATTTTGAGGTCACACATGGTTTCCTCTGTGGTCAGAATAGGCTGCAATGTTACAACTTTAATGGATGTATTCTAGTGCAGTTCAGATGTTATTGTAAAAGTTACAAATTAGAAATGTCTATTTTGAGAGCTGAACATTCAGCAATATCAGAACGGCATTGGAATACTGCCAGTGAAGCTGAGCCTGCATCAGAACAATCAATCAAGATCAAAAGTCCTAGAAAGGGCAATTGTCACCCACCCAGTAAACTTTGAAGTGTTACCAATTTGTGTGGCTAACATTACTAGCAGTGAACAAAACAATGAATTAAAATGAAACCTGTCACTCCAATATAAAAGAAACTGTTATTTAAATGTTTATATTTATTGCAGTCTGATTTAGCTGTCATGTATCTTATATATACATGACATGACACTTATATGTGTGCATGCGTGTGTGTGTGTTGTGTTTTTTGAGGTTTTGCGGGTGTTTGTATGTAAGTCTTTGGTTATTCAGGTTTTCTCCTGTGTAAAATTGGAAGTATCTTGGCAACATTTCGACGAGTGCGACCTCGTCGAAACATTATTCAGGTTTTCTCCTGCATAAAACTGGAAGTATCTTGGTAACATTTCAACGAGGTCACACTCGTCATCTTCAGGCTGGTACCTTAGGCTGGTCTTCAGGCTGGTACCTTCTGCTTCGTGCTTCTGGGAGCAATGTGTGATCCTGGCTGCCTTCTCTGCTTAAATGCTGGTGGGGCTTTGTCCTGATTGGCTGGAGGTCTGGCTGTGTTTGGATTGGTTGGTAGTGTGGTGCTGTGTCCGGATTGGCTGGAGGTCTGGCTTGTTTTGATTGGTTGGTGGTGTGGTGCTGTGTCCTGATTGGCTGGAGGTTTCACTGTGTTTGGATTCGTCAGTGGTGTGGTACCTTTGGCTAATGATGTTGCTGTTTGGCTTCGGAGTCGTGGTCATGTCACATCTTCATTGCAGGTATGGGATGGTTTTGTGGGTGGGTTGGTTTGCGATGTGGTGAAATTCAAATTCAGCCAATGAAGTTGTTGCTGTTTGGCTTCGGGTCTTTGGTTGTGTCCCATCATCGTTGTCGGTGTGAATTTGTTTCATGGGTGGGTCAGTGTCATGTGTTGTTTGTGAATGTCTTGGTTTGTTGTTGGTTTTCTTAGTCTGGATTCATCTGTCTCTGAGTGCAGGTTTCCAGATGGCTGGTAGGCGGGAGGTGTCAACTTGTTTATTCATGCTGTGGGGGCATTTTTCTATCTCAAAAACACAGAGAAGGCAGCCAGGATCACACATTGCTCCCAGAAGCACAAAGTGGAAGGTACCAGCCTGAAGACCAGCCTGAGGTACCAGCCTGAAGATGATGAGTGCGACCTTGTCAAAACATCGCCAAGATACTTCCAATTTTATGTGGGAGAAAACCCGAATAACCGAAGACTTACATACAAACACCCCACGAAAATCTCAGAAAACAAATATATATACATTTCTCTCTCTCTCTCTCTCTCTCTCTCTCTCTCTCTCTCTCTCTCTCTCTCTCTCTCTCTCTGTGTGTGTGTGTGTGTGTGTGTGTGTTCCATCATAACTCTGGAATGCTTCGAGCAATTTCAACCAAACTTGGTACACAGATGACTTACTCTCTGGAAACAAGTACTGTGGGGGAAAGACACACCTAACACCCCTGGGGGGTCTGACCCCTGAGAGTGTGTGTTCTGTGACGATACAGCCTACGGCGCAGTGGAATTGCCATGATAACGGCTTCACAGTACTCCACAAGGGGGCATTTGTAAGGTGGCCTGCCTGTACTACTATGAGACTGACACGACATACGTCACACAGAAACAACATTTCTTGATGCTTCTGAGGGCACAGGGAAAACATTTTTAACTAATTTAATTGTCTCTGAAATCAGGTCTCAGGGAGAAGTTACTCTTGCCATCACCTCTTCAGGAATTGCGGAGTCATTAATGAAGGAAGGAGGACAGCCCATTCCGCACTTACGTTGCCATGTGACATCACTGTTCCTGTCTAATACAGGATTGGAATAAATAAATACCCGGGCAATGCTAAGTGGATAAAAATGGATAAAAATGCCAAACCCAGGATAAACATAGGGTTAACTTGGGCCCAAATTGGGATAACACTGATACATACCTACCCTCACACATACCTCTGGTAATGATCACGATTAAGGAAGAAAATGAAGCTAGTAAAGTGTCTAAGTGGCAAAATGATACACTCAGTCACTTTCAGAATAAATGCTTGGGTGGATGAATGGGTAGATGGGTGAGAGGTTAATGCTTATTTTGTAGTGAAGTGTTTTGAACCTGTCAAGCTCTTATTCCCACTTTTCTTAAATAATTTTTGGCAGGATCACTATTCAATACTACTTATATAATTGTTATGCTTGACACTTTGATGACAACACATTAAAAATTCTTCTTAAAGCATAGAAGATGTCATTGGTAATATTTTAAGGCAATAATATAATATGCGCCAAAGAAAAATACTTATTCTAGTCAGTCACAACTTTCAAGTTCATTGGAAGAATCATTCTTCCATCATATTTGGAAAGAATTTGAGAATATCATTGTTTTTAGATGACTAATATTTCTTTCTGCCATAGGTACACATGTTGATTTTGTCTAAAGCACAATGTTGACAAAAGATCCCTGCTGGAATATGTCACTCTCAGAAAAATGTAAAACAACATTTTTTCTTCTTCTTAAAAACCTCTATGGAATTGACTGTAAATTCAGTGTAATTTGTGAGGACAAGCATAAATTTCTAATTTGGTCAATGCACACAGATTTTTTTTTTCATTCTTAATTACATACACAAATTTGCATCTTATTCAACATTTATGTCATATAATTATTATAGAAATCTATTTTAAGTCACTCAAATGAGAATATCATTCTCTTGATACACTTGCTTTTAAAACAGCAAAAGAAAGAATATATAATTTGAGATAAAGAATAAAGTGCAATCTGAATAATGCCTTTCTAAACCCTAATAATAATCTCTTTTCGAAACTTTAAAATCACTTCAGACTATTTCATCACTATTGCAACTAATGCAGTTATATCTTATTTGTTTAAACTGTACTAGAAAAAGTTTCAGACAATTTTAATTATGTACCACAATTAAGCAGAACATACTGGAAGAATGGTGTAGATGTGTCTAGCAGGTTTTTTTTTTCCTGAGCTATTCCTAAACACAATACAAAAAAGTAGAATTGTTGTTAAAAAGAATATATAAGCGCCAGTGACTGAGCTATCTTTCTCTAGAATTTCTCTAGAAAGAAAGCTCACTAGAAAGTTAGTAAGATGTATTTTTGTAAATACGCTTCTTCTGAATTAGCGATTTTAAATTGAACATATTGCTAATTAAAAAATATAATTAATTCCTGTAGGAAGTTAGCACTCACCCCTCCCCCTAGAAAAATGAAATATTTTGGGACAGTAGAAACTTGGACAGAAAC
>JANHGC010004389.1:133705-146261 GCA_027560395.1 Boaedon fuliginosus | reverse complement strand
CTGGGGACTTCTGGGAGTTGAAGTCCACCCATCTTAAAATGGCTGACGTTGGGAAACACTGGTATAAAAGCATGGATCCATTCCGAAATCCATGTTTTCTTAACAGAACCCTGCAGGCA
The DNA here is from genome assembly GCA_027560395.1 of Boaedon fuliginosus. NCBI lineage: Eukaryota > Metazoa > Chordata > Lepidosauria > Squamata > Lamprophiidae > Boaedon > Boaedon fuliginosus. The sequence continues at coordinate 146,142 of JANHGC010004389.1, read as the reverse complement.
GGTTCCTGGCCATAAGCTACAGGGCCAAAAGGGGAGTCTCACCGTTGTACATCTTTGGAGGTTGGAAAAATGAACATTTGGGATGAATAAGACCGGCTGGGTTTCCAGGTCACTTTGGGGCTTGAGGTAAGTGATTTCATTGCTGCGAAAGCTTGAAACTAAACAGCTTTTCAAACCTGAAAGATAGAAGAGAAAGTTATGGGTTTTTTTTTTAATCACGCTCCTTATTCTAAATTAACAGAAACCTTGTAGTCAGCCATCAGATTTGCGGGGGAAATTTCTGGGATGAAGCAACCTGATCAATGATGATAGGTATTGTAGTCCAATACATGTGGAGGGTACCCAATTAAACACATCCAAACAAGCATACTCAAGAGGGGAATTTTATATAAAAAAATCAATGTATAAATTAACCCTGCTTTCGGAATCCAACATACTCATATAGTTAATAAATACACATTGAAAGTATTATTTATGTTGTATACTTGTTGTATCAGCTGATTAAACCACACCATCAAATGATTAATTGGCACAATTTTAAAATATCTGTGTAACTGAAATGGGAATTTGATATTAGTAAGGTGGCTCTGTTATTTTTAACATCCCTTCTATTATTCGTTTTCTTTGGTTTTATACCCCTTAATATATTTATTCACCATTTTTAGCTTCGCTGAATATTGCCCATTCTCTTTACCCTCTTCCGATGTTGTTATCCCTATTCCTTTTGGTTGGGGTTACCGTTTTTAAAATGGTCTTTATTACACAATCACAGGCCGACTGAATGCAAAATGGCTACTTGAGAAAAGCTCATAAAAATGGATGCCTTGGCCATCAAGGGATGTTATGAATTCACCTGCTATCTCTATTCCTCTATGAAAAACTGGAGGACAATATCAGAGTTCGTTCATATCCATTGCTCCTCAGCATGGTTAAACGGTCCCACGCGGCATCTTACAAAACCATAGAAATTTACGGTTCTGTTTGTAACACGGTGTTCTTCCTCCCCGCTTCTCCCCACGTGAAACAAGATCCAAAAACATTAAGCAAAGAAGAAGTAGAAAACCTGCAAATATCGCCTTGGGGCTGGTAGCATAGGAGTTAACTTCTAAATGGAAAAATTCTTGGGTGCCAAGATCATTGGTGCCCCTACTCATTTGGCCTTTAAGAAGGCCCTTAAGACTTTTATATCTCAGGGACCATGGGGGGCTAATGGCGATGGGCTTTTGCTAGGGATAGGCCTGTCATACTGGTTATAGTTGTCCTCTGTGGTTATTTATATTTTGGCATTTTCCTTAAGTGGTGTGTAAACGATCACGAGTCCTGAAATATGTGGTGTATAGATTTTGGTGTGAAGATAAATAAATTCATCCAAAAAAGCAGACATAACTGAAAAGCTATTTTAACAAGTCCATAAACAAATAGTCTTGAATCTAATACAGCAGTGTTTTAACACAAAGCCATCCATTTGAAAGCCTTCTGAGAGTATTCTAAGACCCATAGTGCTGCAGTGGTTAGAATGCAGTATTTCAGGCTAACTCTTCCCACTGCCAGGAGTTCGATCCTGACCGGCTCAAGGGCTTCCATCCTTCTGAAGATGGTAGAAGGAGGACCCAGATTGTTGGGGGCCGATATGCTGACTCTGTAAACTGCTTAGAGAGGCCTGTAAAAGCACTATGAAGTGGTATATAAGTCTAAGTGCTATTGCTGTTTCATAGATGGCATCTTGGAGAATCCAAAGTTTGTTTGTAATATGCTCAAGTTGACCCCATTGCCCTATGAAAGGCAAGAAAACCTGTAACTTGATTTTCTGGCAACAATCATTGCAAGAGGTCCTTCAAGAATTCATTACTAAACTGAGGTCACAACCAAGAAGGTGCTTTTGGCAACCTCAAATCCTAGAATGGTGAACGAAGAAAAGAAGGGCAAAGAAGTGAGAAGGTGGAAGCGATGTTGATGGCCCAAAACCTGATCTCTAAGGACTAGAGAAGGGAACAGAAGATGGAGGTCATGTTGGTGGTCCCAAAAGAGATCTCTGAGGACTACCTTCTCCTATATGACCCTCATGACCAACTCAAATAATCTTACAGGTTCTTTATATCCTCCCCATTTTTGGAAACCTGACTGGTGGTCACTGGAATGATAAGCCTTCAGGCTGTGGTGTCCATACAACCAAGCTCTTACTCCAGGGACTTTCCCCTCGCCCTTTTCTCTGCTATCTTGAAGGCCCTAGGCAGAGTGTGCCAAGCCTTCCTTGTGGGCTTGGAGCAATCACAAGGCTCTTGAAACTAGTTCCAGCTGCTATTTTTATCTCGGTGACCGCTCTTTTGCTTTTCTCCCTTTGGTAGTTTTTATGGCTGTTTTTATTTGACATCTTACTTATTATGTTTTGAATATGGATTTGTTTTGTAAGCTTCCCAGAGGGCATGGGTCAACCTATGGGGTCTAGATCTCATAGGTAAATAAATAAAATAGAATAAGCAAAGAGAAGGATTTTAAAATAGGACTTTAAATCTAGCTGGGGCTGGACTAAAATGGCCAGGCCTGGATTCTAGGTGGAATGTGCAAACTTTCCAGCAGACCTGGAGTCTATGGCCAGTCTCTTGGGCAGCTGGGAGTTACCAGAATTGCAGTGATGTATCTAGAGGGCACCAGATCAGTCCAGCTGGACTAAGAGTAGATGCTCTGGTTCATCTGTGCAATTCTAAAGCAACGGACTGCTGGAGCAGAGTCTTTTTAGACTGCAAATGCTGATGCTGTTTCTATTGCCTGGATCCTTGAAAGCAGTCATAAGCCAATCCATGGTCATCTTCATTGCCACTTATCTCAAAGGCTGAGAACCCATCAAAACCCCACCAGCCAAGCCACAGAAAAATACAAAAATTCTCAGGTAGCCCTTGACTTGCAACCTTTTGCTTAGTGACCATTTGAAATGACAACCACCCTGAACAAAGTGACTTACAACCAGTCCTTGCACTTCTAAACGGTGCAGCATCCCCAGAGTCATGGGATCAAAATTCAGGTGCTTGACTGTCAATATGGATTTAAAATGGTTGCCTGCCGCATCCTGGGGTCGCCAACTGCAACCTTCCCAGCTGGCTTCCAACAAGCAAAGTCAATGTGGGGAGTCAGATTTGCTTAACAACCACACACGAAATGATCATAAAGTCAAGCTCGACTCACTTAACAACTGCTTTGCTTACCAACAGAAATTCTGGTCCCAGTTGTGGTTGTAAGTTGTAAGCGCCCGTCTGAATAGTTGCTACAGTGAGGAGCTGTAAAGCCACCAAGGAGTCTCCCTTGTTGTTTTTAAAAGACCCATGAAATAAGAGGGTCCCAGTTTGACTATCGCATCTGAGCCTCTAAAGCAGGAGTCCCCAACCTGGGGGGCCACGGCCCACTACCAGATCTCAGCCTATTCACAACCGGGCCGTGTGAATGGCTGGCTGGTGTGCATGGGTGCAGAGCCCCAGTCATGTGAGCATCGCGGGCACTCAGGGCCTCACTTGCACAAGCATGACAGGCACTCAGGCACTCACTTGCTTGAGTGTCATGGACGCACTCGGCCCCACTTGCACTCGCAATGGCATATGTGCCTGCCCCTCCCACAAAACCATCCTCTCTTTCCCTCCTCCCCCCTCCCCTCTCTGGGCCGGCAACCCAGAAAGGTTGGGGAATTCTGCTCTAAAGGGCGGGTTGCCAGACCCTGGGAACTAATGGGGCAGGGCAGTTCTCCACCAATGGGAGAACTGCCACGGAGCTTCAGTATTTCAAAGAGAAAGTTTGCCATTCATGCAATCTGAGGTACATTGTCCCCGAGCTGTCTCAGTTGCTGAAAGAGATGGCAGGGTGAGACAGCAAAGGTCCATATCTGATTCTGGAGTTGTGCAAAGCCGGAAAGCAGCTCAAAAACATGAAGCGGCAGGATTTTCATTTCCCAGAAACTAGGGTGTCTGCAGAGTGTGGTTAAAAGCATCAAGATGGTGGCCACAATGGAACAATTGAGGCTCTGCCCAGTTTTTTATATAGAGATACACAGAAACACATGAACAGAGTAGAGTTGACTTCCATGGCTGCCATGTTGACTTTTTCTTTTTACCATATCTTGCAGGGGTCTCTGATAGTCACCATCCCTGCAGCTTCCTTTTCATGGCCCAGTACCAACCCATGAAGTTTGAAGGAACTGCTAGTCCGCTTCTACTCACCGTTATTATTGGCATCCAAGCATTTTCCTTTCCTCCTGAACTGTTTGCGTTCGTCGTCCCGCATTTTCCTCTCTGCCCCCTAGAAAAGGAGAGAAGCCACAACCTCACTCTCACATCCATGGCTGCTAGGCGTAGACCTACAAATGTTTTTTTTTATGTCATGGTGTGTGGGAATGACCTCGGGAGACTGAAGGGATGCTGCCAAGAGATACTGACCAAAGGAATGGTCAGGTAAGAGGGAGCGTGGCCCACAACTGAACAAGAGAATCAGGAGGGACTCCTCTTAAGTTCTCAGGCTCTAAAAGTGACAGCGGGAGACTTGCACTTTCAGGCTACAAAGTTCTTTTAATGTAGCTTAACAATGAATCAGATTTAGCTTATCTGGCTGTGTTTCCTCTGGTCTGCCTAGCAAGGCTGACAAGGCTGTGGCATGTGGAATGACATTTGTCCACCTTGAATGCAAACACCTGGATCTAATAAGTCAGGAATGAGTCCTCTGATCATGCATAATCATTGACAGAACATGCGACCTGCCTCTCTCAATCTTCAGGTGCCACACTCTACCAGTAGACCTATTCCAAGCCATGGGTACCAGCCCTAGAGCCATCGATTCATGCATCATGATCTGTTCACCTTCTTCCTATTGCTCTTGCTGATCCATCTCTCTCTTCCTACTTCTTCCCATCCCTGCCCCCAGCTGCCTACCAATGAGATTTCAGAATAAGGACAGGGTTTTCCCCACCCCCAAATATAATTGTTTCATGGGGTAGGGGGTGATCTGGATTGTTATGGTGGGGAAAGACAGAGGTATCTTTATCCTTTGCCCTCAACAATCACTTTAGGACAATGGGGTGGGATGGGAATTCCATTCATACCAACGTGCTCTCTAGGCTTCCTTGGGGGCTGGGGAGAGGCCACTGGACATATTCAAAACCACAAGCCAGAAGGTCCTCTTGTTCATCTCTAAATTTCCTTGGAGCCCAAATCTGGCTACCCTGAGGCTTTACACACGCACACATACATACACATCCAGCCCACGCACACAATTTGCCAAAGGCTCCCCTTACTCTTACCTTATCACAGAATATTTTGATCTGGCAGACAGCTCGGTGGACCAGCCTGTTTGTCCCAGTGCTGTAGTCGTAAGTGTCGATCTGGAGGTTCAGTGGGACACCTTTCACACCTTTTTGAGAGGAGAAGTCCGTGCTCAGGCAGTTCACGCCAATGAACACCTGCAAAAGTGAATGGAAAGCATTATGGTTCTAGCTCCATTGTAGCCTTGAAAGAGGGGGTCACCTGAATGGGTGGCTTGGGCCAAACTAACTGCTCTGAGAAGCCATTCCTAACCAAGGTGAAAGTCAAAGGGTCAACGTAACCCGCAAAGGACCCAAAGGAGAGATTATTGAAAATGGGTTGGTTCAAAGTGTTGTTTTCCAAAGTCTCTACCAAATTTATGGGTATAAAAATTAGGTAGGCCATTTTTCCAAATTTCTTCAGGAGAGGGAGAAATTCTCCGTTTCTCAAGGGCTTCCTTGAGACAGGACTTCCTCTTCAGGGTGACAATAACACAATGACTTAAAAATGATGAGAGGAGAGTTGATTTCTTTTGCAAATATTTAATGGAATTTAATGTGGGAAGCCAGGGAGACGGGAATGTGCTGGTGGGATGGTGGTCCAGAGCAAGTCAGGGCATTAACACAACACTTGGGCCCACCACAACACACATACCACTCCACTCGTGTGAATTTCTTCCTAGATACTTTTCTACTTTAAATAATTTTCTAAACCAAATTCTTCTTTATTAAATTAATTAAGAGCCAGTTTTCAAAAATGCGGGATAGTTTTTCTGCCTGGTTTTAGGAGGTACCCTTGTTGGTGTCTCAATCCTACCTTTGCTTCTTCAGCGATATTCCAGACAAAGGATAAGGCATTGTAAGCTACCTCTTCAATATGCTGCACAGTATTGAAATTCTCTTTACAGTCAGCTAAAAGAGATGAAAAACATTTTTTAAAATTTCTTTAATTGACCAGGTAAAGTTACTTAACTATTGCTACCTTAAAAAGTTGTGATAACTCCATATTTACTCCTCGGAACTACTCCTAAACTTTCTTCTGGATCCATTGGTTAAGATCTAGGATAGTTCTACCTCCATCCAACCTTCCACACATCTTAAGAGCTATTCTGACCATGGATGTTACAAGAATAGCCATAGTCTAGCCCAGGTGATAAATGAAATTCTTGGCCCTCACCATCATCTCCATAAACAGCTGGAGGAGGAGAAGATCATGGAGGTGGGCAATTCAATCACAGTGGGAAAAGGTCTGCTTCCCAGCCCCATGGACCTGAAGCAGCTCAGATAAAATGTACCAGATTAGTTGTCCCAAAGGTGCTTTTTTCAGACTGAAGAAGCTTCTTGGATGAGAAGTGAAATGTCTTCAAGGAAAAACAAAGTCCAGTTGCCTTTTGAAAAAGCACCTTTGGGAAAACCATGACCTGGAGGACTGAGAACCTCCATAGACATCAGGTTGGTTGTTTGGGAGAAAGCCCTCCTATCCATTTCTTGTTCTATCCTGGACAAGAAACCCTGAAGTAGTTATATTCCATACCAACATCGATGACTCTCTGTTTTGCGGTCGGTTGGCGCGAGTGCCAGTGTTTCCAGAATTTGAGCTGTTCCATTGGGATCTTCTCGTTGTCGAAAACTACCATCACCACACTCTGGAAGAAGGGAAGGAAGCCCACACAGACTCTGTTAACTTCTACGAAGTGCTTATTTGTAAATTCACTTGCAAAACCCAACCCAACTTTGGAGTAACATTTCAGGATTGATAACGACTTTAGAAATCCCCATGGCTATTGGCTGGAATGGCTCTGAAAATGAACCCTGCCAAGGCTATGTTTTTGGTGGACGCTCAGCCGCATGCCGCTTACCTTCACTTTGTTTGAGGACAAGTGTAAACATTTGGCGTCTCCAACTGTCCTCAGAGTTACCGGGTAGAACTGCCCTTTGTTGAGGTACGCCATGGGTGAGTCACCTGCCTTGATATGAATAGCTTTGGGAGATCCCAAGGTGTATTCAAAGTCACTGGAATGGAACCATTGCAGAAAGAGAAAGGGGTTTTACTTGGTAGAACACGAAAGGAATAATTTCAGAGCCAACTTGGTTTTTCTTCAATGTCATAGTTATTTATTTATTACATTTTTATGCCGCCCAACTCCCGAAGGACTCTGGGCGGCTTACAACATGGATAGAAATAGCACTCAGATGTTATATACTGCTTATCAGAGCTTTGCAACACTCCCCAAGCAGTTAGAGAGTCAGCTTATTGCCCCCAAACAATCTGAGTCCTCATGTATGTCCTTAATAGGCTCTTCCATGCCAGCACCAATCTGCCCCAAATTTGGCTCACACATACCTTACCCTCTGCCAACAAACACTGTGGGGGTCATGAATGGGTTTTTGGGTTCTTTCCCCAAAAATTTGGTGCCAAAGTGCACACACACACACCGACATTTAACTGCCAAGCTGCTCTACTTAGGCTGGGTTACTATTACCGCCAATCACATTCTCAAGCCACTTTCCACTCAGCCAGAATTATACTTCTTTTTTAAAAAAACGGAGCAAGGCCGGGTAATCAGCTAGTAAAAAAAAATAAAACACAAAACACGCCTCCTTCCCATTCTGTGCCATTGAATGGAAAAACTCCTGATATTGCGTGAACATTGCACTATTTATTTATTTATTGAATTTATATTGGAGGGGGCGTTGTGTGCGGGTTTTTTAAGGGCGGTGGTTAACTGTTCTTGAGTCCTCAACTTCGGTAGCAGAGTTGCAGCCGCCACCCTGGGTGTCCTTGCCTGCTTCCTCATCCCGTCATCCTAACCAGGTCCCTGGATTGACCTGCTTTCTACGTTCGCAGGAGAGGCTGAAGAAGAAGGGTGAAATTGTCTGAACGGCACTGGCTGGGTGGGACGACTGGCGGTGCCACCCGCTCAGATGTCAATTTCGCACCATTTGCTGCTGAAATTTGCAAAGGTTGGTTCAACAAGCCAGCCCTGCAAGGTTGGCATCTCAATACATCCAGCCTTCGTCAGTATGTGGGTCACGTCCTTTTAATGATCAGTTCCAATATGTTTTTTTTAAAAGGTGTTATTTTCTACTGGAGTTCTTCCACTACAAGACAGCCGTCTCAGTCTATGGATAGCTTTCCTCTTTAACAGAAAAGTTGATACAGGTCAGGACATTTTCTGAGTGAATGAGTCAGGACTACCAAATGGGTCACGACTTCTCCTTCTTCCTCAGTGTGGCTGTGGGCCGTGCTGCCTTTGTGTCGGTGTTGCAACAGAGAAATACAAGTGGTTTTTTTTCTCTCTCAAAATTGATTGCCCCCGTATATTTGTACAGGAAAATTGACATGGCTTTGAGAGTTTACCAAGAGGAAGATTTCTCACTCAGCCAAGTTTAGGGCAGGAAGCTTGGCCAAGAAAAGGGGTCGCAGTCTGTGACAGGGAACAGCTCTGGGGGTCCTTGGATAAAGCATGCTCTTTTCGACGTAAAAATATAGCATGCTTTGCACGTAAAAACTCCAGCTTCAGTTCTTGTCGTATCTAAGCGAGGGGGGGGGAATAAATCAGGTGCCAGAGAGGAGAGACACCTTCCTAGCCAAGATCCTTGAGAGCTTCTGCCTGTCAAAACAGTTCTGAACTGGGAGAACAATGGCCTGAGCCGACTACAGTATATCTGCCGCTCCCATCCTGGGTGTTGTGTGCGAGGTTGGAGCTTAGTGCGTGTTGTCACTTGGCTGTGTTTTCAGGTGTTCGTTTCAAGCACCTGAGGTTTGTGCTTTAAGTACAGAAGGTAAAACTCCGAAGGAATCATCCTCCCTCACTCCTGACCCGAAGGCTTTTGACGGTTTAATCCGTTGTAAGAAAAGGGCGGTCCTGTTTATTTATTTATTTTAAAATATATTGGAATCAGTCTTCTGTGGGACCTTATGGAGCAGAGGAAAGGCCGTGGAAACTTAAGTCAGGTAACCAGAGAGCACAGGTCGTCCTCGGCTTACAACGGTGGCTGTTCGAAGTTACAACACCATTGAAAAATGTGACTGATGGCCGTTTTTCACAGCTAGGACTTTTCCCGCGTCCCCGTGATCGTGTGACCCACAATTCGGCTGGCAGATAGAGACAGCTCAGTAAATCAGCGTGATAAGGGTTTAATGGCATGTATGCTAATCCTGCATAAATTGAGGATGGATCTGGATTAATTGCGGACTATGGCACAAAGCTTAATAGTTGTGTGAATCTTCTGCCTTTTGCTATAACTTCCTCATTTTGTAAGTCTGCAGTAATTGAGCACCAATGGAGCCTTTAGCTAAGCTCCTGATGAGGCAGTTTCAGAAGGGAATCTGTAAATATAGTTAAGTAGGTACTTGGTCATACGTTGTTCAGTTGTTTCTCTTGCAGGCTCCTTTGTTACCTTGGGCGTATTAACTCTTTTATTGCAAAGAAGCTTCACATTTGGCCCTTGTCTAGAAAGGAAATCGGCTCTTATCCTGCTGAGGACATTTCCTTCCCTGTTGTGCCACTTTTTTTTCCCCAATAGTTGCAGCCTGGTTTTTAATCAAGCGAATCGCAGACTTGCCGTCTGCAGATTAACTCACAATCTCACACCTTAGTCTTGTGGATAACGCGTTTCCTTCCTGGCCGTGTATTAAATAGCTTGCACCGCGGAGCTTAACAAACCTCTTGTGGGAAATTCGAAGTGATTTGTGCTTCCTGTTTTGTTTAATAGTGTCAACATGCTGCAGTTGTTGCCGGTTTTGTAAAGGAACCCCTGGAGCTGCTTTGGGGTAACGAGATGCTATATGTGAAGCATTAATAGTTTAGACTTAGGAAAATGCTCTGTACTGTTGTCTGAACAATTTAAGGAAAGATGGAACACGTTGGCAGCAAATAAAAATTTTAAGGCAAAATGGGATCGATTAAATTTGTTCAAATCAAGTACTGCCAATTGTTTTTAACACTGCGTGTTTTTAACCCCGCTTTTCAACAAATGCCTGATTTTTTTTTTCAGCCAAGACTCTGGTTTGATTAGTAGTTTCATCACATATTTATGTGCAACTATAGTTGTTGCCAGTTGCTTCGGGACAGCAGAACATTATACCGGTTTGGCGTTCCTGTAGCAGCTTCCCAACTTGTCGTAATTAAAATGTCATTCTGTAGTAGAGAGAAGTTCCCTGGCGATGAACTTCAGCACAAGTCCAAATGCTCAAAAGACTGAGCCTCTTGTCACAGTGACCGACCCAGATTGGATCCTGCAGAAATACGACTATTCCCACACCCCCACCTCTCCTTGTGACATCCTATTTCTCTACATTTGTGGTAGAAAAAATCAGCATGAGTTACATTACTTGACAGTTTTAACAGTTAAATGTCGTGCACGTGGGTATTTTTATCTCTGGTGTGTGTTTGTGTTTCTAGATTACTAAATCATTTTAGATAAGAGACTCCTCAGTGCCCATACCCAGATAATGCCTGTATATAGATTAAGATAAGCAAAGATAGGTTAACTTGTCTCTTATTAATTCTGGTCTTACAGTCAGGAGTATGTTTTGGAATCAATTATCCATATCAATTCTTAGTAAAAACAAGAAGTGTTCGCTTTAGAAATAGCAGGGATTGTGACATCCTTCATGAGTTTTTTTCATGGTTAAAAATAATTTGATGTTTGTTATGTACGATAAAAAAAATAGCATGCTGTATAAGAAAGCATATTTATAATAAACATAAATATGATGGCCAAGAATATTTATTGACCAAACCCAGCAGTAGTTAAATACCAAGAGGCTTGCTTGACATGCCACTTCTCTGTATGGTTTTAATGGCTGAATGGTTTATCCACTGGCAACAGCGTCAACTTTTAAGCCTGAAGGTGGAATGAAATGCCACTTTTCCTATCTGGAATTATGATGGAATATTGATTTGACTCAGAAAATGAGGACGACGGTATTGAGCTGTTATAGAAGAGGCATTTTGAGTTCTGGGCCTTGATTGAGCAAAGCTTTCAATATTCTGTTACAATATTTGAGCATGTTAAAGAAACATCCCAAGATTCCTAACAGTTCCTGTTTCCTGACCTTGGTGGGAATTAAAACTAACCTTAAGAATATAAATCGAATAAATAAACCTTAAGAAGGCTGGAAACATCAATTGCTTGACCTGGAATACAATGGAGGCTGCCTTGTGTAGGTCATTGTTTGTATAAATAATAGCTTGCATATAATTTATGGACCGAAGAGAATAATAACAATGCTCCATGGATCTCTGGTCTCCATCTGATCCAACAAAATTACCTAAAGGGGGGGGGGATTTGAATTTAATGGCACCATTTGCCAAAACCTTCAGCGAACGAAGCTATGAAAATGCAAGGATCGTATCCAGGAAATGAACCACTTTCCTGTTTTGGATTTAAACATTTTTAAAAGTATGGTTAACTGCTGATTATTTGATTTTTTTTTTTTGTTTAAATGAGAACTGTGCTTACTTTGTCTAACATTTAAAGTAGCCCTTGGAAACACGGGGGAAACGAGCTTGTAATTTTATAAATGTCCGGATCTGAACTGTTCGCTTATAAATGGACAACTGTACGCATTCTGCATTGCAGGCAACCCTATAGAAATGTGAATTAATTCGGTCTCGGTCTACTTGTGGCTCAAGGTCACGAATCAGACTGAATGAATGGTGGTGGTGGTGGGGGAATCTATGAGGAGGGGAGACAAGGGAGCTCTAATTTCAATGCTCCAGGGTTTATTGGGAGGTTTTCTTGCGAAACAAGGCAGCAGCTCTTAGGTTGTCATAAGTGTAAGCATATTGTAACTATTAAAAGGCCCTGTGAAGGCTTAATCTTCTTTAATCTTGGGGTAATAACTTGAGGAAACAACTCAGCAGCGTGCGTGCGTGTGTGATTTTTGTATTAGCTTAGACAGCCAGTTCACATTGTCACAGGCCTCAGTGGTAGATCAGCTGTTGTACAGCTGTCTTTTTAAACATTGCTACCTCAGGCTGCCTAGGCTGCTGCCCTTGTGAAAGAGCCCTCCTTGTAGGAAACAAGTATCAAAAGCATTTTGCCTATGCAAATGGATGGATTTTATTTATTGATTGATTTATTTATCACATTTTTATGCCGCCCAATTCCCGAAGGACTCTGGGCGGCTTACAACATGGATAGCAATAGC